>JAODAL010007926.1:0-121607 GCA_025379985.1 Phyllomedusa bahiana | reverse complement strand
AAAGGGTCTTTTCCCCACCCCCAAAGGGGGCGTGGGTGGGCACTTTGTCCCCCCCGGGGTTTATTTTCCCCCAAAAAACTTGGGGGCCCCCAAAAACCCAACATTTAAAGGGGGAGGTTGAAAAACCCAAGGAGACTGCCAAAGAAAAAAAAGGCTTTTAAATTTTTTTTTGGCGGAGGGCCTAAAACAAAACCACTTTGGGGAATTTTCTGCGATGGGGCCCCCGGGCCTGGGGCAAGAACCGGGGGGGCGGGGGGGGGCCGGAAGGGGGGCAAATTTTCGGCCCAAAAAAAGGCCCCAACATTAAAACCCCCTTTTCCTTTCCTTCCCTTTTTTGAAAAGTTTCCGCGCACCTGGGTTTTTTCCCCGCTAAAAGGGGGTTGTTTTCACATTTGGTTTTTCCCCCTTTTTGAAGTTTCCCAGGGTTTTTCCCCCGGGGTTTTGTCCCCCTTTTTGGGGTTGGAAAAAGTTTTTCCCACCCCCCCCCAAGGGGTTAATGATTATTAAAAAAGCACTTTTTGAACGGGTTGAATTGGGGGTTTTGAGTTCAAATTTAAAAAAATTTCGGTTTGGACCGCGATTTCCAAAAAAAATTTGCGGTCCGAAAAAAAACGTTTTTGGGCCCCCGGGGGAAGGGGGGAAAACGTTGGTTTTTTAAATAGCAAGGGATTGGTTTGGTTTTTCCGGTTTTTTAAAAAGGAAAACAAACGGCCACCCCCCCTTTAAAACCCACCAAAAAATTCCCCCTTCAGGGGAAAAAATTTTAAAAAAAAGGGAGGGGCCCAAAAAACCCTGGGGCAAAAAAAACCCCAAAAAAACGGGGGGGGGTTTTCTTCCAAAATTAAAAAAAATTTTTGTTTAGGGCCAACAATCCCACAAAACCCCAAAAACCCCGGACCCAAAAACCACCCTTTTCCCCCCCATTTTTCCCCCCCCTTTAAATTTTTCCCCCAAAATGAATTAAAAAAACCCCGAAATCGTGGTTTCCCAACAACCCCAATTCCCCGGGGAGGGGGGGCCCCCCCCCCTAAACCCCCCTTTTTGTTTTTTCCCCCCCCAACCAAAAAAATTCTTTTTTTATATCATAAAGGAAAAAAAAAACAGTCAAAAAGGGGGGGGGAAAAAAGGGCCCCCCCCGGGGGAAAAAGGCCCGGGAAAAAAAAGGGGGTTTAGTTCGAGCGGAAAGTTTTTTCGAAAACCCTTTTGGGATCCTAAAGGGCAAAACCTTTCATTACCGGGGCCGGGGCCCCCGGGGAAGGGAGGTGGGGACTATTTTTTTCCCCCAGTAAAAAAAAGGCTAATTCCCCCCCCAAAGGAAAATTCAGATCGGGCCCCGGCCCCCTTTTGGGGGAAAGGGGCCCAAGGTCCCTATTTAAATTGTCCCGGTAAAAAAGGATTTACAAAATTTTTAGGAAAACAAAAATTTTGGGAAACAATTATCTTCAGAGGGGATTTAATTTACGGAGTTTTAAAAATTTTTTACCAGGGTTATTGAAACATTATTATCAGGTGAACCCAAAAAGTAAAAAGGGGGAAATTATAAAGGGGGGGGAAAATTGGGGCAGGTAATGGGGGCGGGAAGCACAGGGGGAATAGGGGGGACCCAAACCCCACTTTTAAAAAAATTTAAAAGGTTAAAAATGGGGTTTTGGGGAACCCGGGGAGGGCCCTTAACATTTTTGGGGACTTTGGGGAAAATTCCCAGGGGGTGATTTTTTTGAGGAACCAAGGGGGTTAAAAAAAATTTTTTCCATCCCCCCAAAGGGAGAAACCCAGGGTTTCCCCCTTTTCCCAAAAACAAAAACCACCTCTGCGAAAACCCCGGTTTTAAACAACAGGTAAAATTTCCCCCGAATCCCCTTTTCCAAAATGAAGGGAAAAGGGTATGGCGACCCCAAGGCAAAAAGTCCCGCCCTGAAAAAAGGGTGGATGCAGTCCCTCCCTTTTAAATTTTTGCCCTTTAAAAATGGCCGGAAACGGATTATTAGCCTTTTAAACCCATTGTGGCCCCTTGGACCCCCGGCAACGGGGTGGCCACCCGGGGGGGGAAAGTAGGCCCCGGGTTATAAAAGGGGCCCGCCGAAGCGGATGGTTTTTGCGGCGGGGGGCCTACCAGGTCCTACCCCGGGCGGGACTAGCTTGGGTGGCAACCGAGGGGCCCGGAGGTCGAATCGTAAGGGCGAAACCGTGCAAAAGTCAGGCCCAAAGGTCAGGGGGAGGCGGGGAGTTCGAGGTCAGGAAGAGCGAAAAGGTCGGGTAAAAACGGGAAGACAGGAAATGATAAAGGGGAAATGATGAACAAGAAAAAAATATTAACGGGGGGAAAATTATGAACAAAAAAATTTTTGGGGGAAAAATTTTTTTGAACAGGGGAAATTATGAAACAAAATAATTATTAACAAAGGGGAAAAAGAGAACAAAAAAAATATATTAAAAGGGGGGAAATTATTGAACAGAGGGAAATTATTTAACAGAATAAATTATTAACAGGGGGGGAAATTATGAAAGGGGTAAATAATTTAACAGGGGGAAATGATGGGAAAAAAATTTTTTTAATTAAAAGGGGAAATTTTTGAACAGGGGGAAATTATTAACAGGGGAAATTATACAAGAATAATTTTTTTTCGGAAGTTGATGAACAAAAAAAATAAAATTTAACAAATTTTGAACCCCAAAAAGGCCATTACGTTTTTTGGACCCCGTGGACAGGATGAAATTCCCCTCAAAGAAGTATAACGGGAGGTTCTCAACAGTTGTTCAAGCTTACCCCCCCATCTGCAAGCATTCTAAAAAGGGCAGGAAATTTTTTCACCTTCGCCGTTTTTCCCCCAAAAACCCCCTTAAGTCCGCGGCACCCGGCCCCAAAACCCTTTGGGTGAAAATGGAATTTCAAAAGGGGTTGCCTCCAAAATGTTGGAATGATCTTAAAAAAAAGGGGTTTTATGGTTTATTATGTCCAACGGGGAGTTAAGCCCCGTTAATTTTTAATTTGGGGTCATGGGACTCACTGGCCCTGCCGTTTTCTAGGCCCCTTTTTGGGACTGCTTAATTTTGCAGGGCGGGAGGACTCGGATGTAAGGGATTTCCCCCTTTTTTCTGTTGCCGGGCCCGTGGGGTTTCCCCGGCCAAACCGAGGAGAAAACAGAGGGGTCAAAAACCAAAAACAATGGCACAGAATGCAAAATAAGCACCTAAAAAATTCCCTGTAGTCAAGTTCTCCTTCAGTTCAAGTTCCATACGCTGCATTTGAACAAACTGGTGTAATGCAGAAACTGGATTTAAACCACCACATTTATACTTCATGAGTGTTTGATTGACAGTGCTGTCCTCCTCAACAGTCTTGGTATGCAGAGGCTTACCACTCGCCAAATAACCTCGCATGCCACTCTCCACATCAATCCTTCAAGAAGCAGGGGGTGTCTGCCCCACCTCTTCGTCGCCAAGTAGCTGCTGACTGTCCTCACACTGTTCGTCCTCGCTGTATAGTGGCGCTGAGCCCAGACCACATAGTAGACCTCTTGCTGAGGGAACCAGATGGGACAGTGGCGAGTTAAAGGGGTTGTCTCGCTACAATGATTGGGTTTTAATTAAAAGATCTTTAAAAAAACATGCAGCTTTGAATAAAATGTTCATTACAAATGTCCTAACTGATTTTTGAGTTAGCCCTGTTAGTAGTAGTACATCAGCTTCTCAAATCTCTATAGCAGCTGACCTGTTGATCTTTATCTGACTGGCTGTCAGGTCTGTATGACTCATCAGCCTCTGAAAACAGGTCAGAGCAGAGAGCCCCTCCCACACAGAATGCTTCTGTAGTGGAGGTAGGGGGAAGGCTCTGGCTTCTGTGTCTGTGCTGCCTGGATTAACCCTGTGTGTGCCTGCTTCCTCCTGCTCTCTACACAGATTGAGGAGAGCAGAGGTAAGGCTGACAGCAGTGAAGTGTGTTACTATACTAATACTATACAGATCAGGGGGCATGTGAATGCTTCATGCTCGGCTGTACTAGTGACACATCCTGAGTTTTAGAAAACATTTCCCCAGCTGCCCTGTTGTCTGTTCGGGACAGGGTCTGTTTGTTGCTGGAGATGTGCAGATATGTATGCTAAGCATGGGGTATAGGAACACTTGCATCCCCCCTGCTCTGCTATTAGCATACACAGCTTCACAGACCTCTGGCTCCACACTCATAGATTCAGCCTCTCTCTATGTCTCCGTGAAGCTAACAATACAAGCTGATCCAGGGCCTGACAACAGACCTAGGCAGGCCCCAAAAAGGGTTAACTCTGGCAGCAAACCCCCCCCCCTCCCCTGCTTTTATAGAAGTTACGGAGGAGAGCTGTCTGTGGCTGTAGAAGAGGGGGGGGAAAAGGGAGGAGAAGAGGCAGACAAGAAGCACGCCCCTCAATTCAACTGCCAGGCACAGAGATAGGCTGAAAGCTTGTAATGAGACAACTCCTTTAAGGACAGATGAGGGCCGCTGACCCGCTCCCGGGCCATGGCAACTAAGGGTTGTGTCTGACGTTCCCACTGACTCTTAACTGGGGTTGTCAGATGTCATCTGGGAGGAAGTGGATGACCTAGTCAACCAATCAAGAACCATTGGGTTGCTGAACAACACACGGCCGCTAGATGACACCGGCAGTTCTGGCCTCACCGAGTGACCCTGCTGCGACATCTCCTTGCTGTGCTGTGACCTGTGCTGCTTCAGGAATTTTTTGTGCCACTGCCACTTTGCATGTGAAGAGCCTGCCACCTCTCTGTCTGACATACTGTTTGTTCTTAAATGCACAGACTCTGTTTAATAAAGATATCTGTATATGATAATACAAAACCCTGTATTTGACTCCAAATGAACCCCAGTAACAAGCTTGGGTAACCCTTGGATATAAATTGCACTCCACAAATGGCCGGGAAAAAAATTTACTTGTATGTGCCGTTTTAAAACACTGTGTATTTTACTGAATATAAAAGCACAAACAGGCTTGATTAACCTTCGGATATGAATTATGCTACAGCCAAAATTTCTTCTTTGGCGTTGAAAAACAAAGTTTCTTTTACTGAGTACAACAGCAGAAAAACACTTAATTAACCCTTGGATCTAAATTGCGCACATGAAATGAGGTGCCAAAAATTAAGTGGTATTTGGATTGTAAAAATACTGAATACAACAGCAACAGGCTTAGATAACCCTTGGATATTCAATGTGCTCAAGAAAACTGAGAAAGATAGCATTAAAATGTATATGCAGCTGAATTGGACGCACACTGGACTTCAATTCCAATACCCCACAAAATCAAAATTAGAACGTAAGAGAAGCAGTCTCTCAGACAAGCTGAGATACCCCCCAAAAATCGCTATATAAAAGTTAGTTCTTTAGTATGAGATATCAGCAGCAGCACCTTCCCTACACAGCACAGTGAGAGCAGTGTGAACTGCCAGCGTCGCGCCCGGACTTATATAGTGCGTTGACGTCACAGAATCCCGCCAGTCTCTGATTAGCTTCATCATGTAATTTAGGCTACGCCTTTCTTCCTCTCAGACTTCTTTGCCCCATGTACTTCATGTGCTCGCAGCCATTTTTTTCAATTAAAACACGCTTCGTTCCCGCGAATCACCCCTACTTCGACTTCATTCAGAATCGAAGTTTTCCTGAAATTCTAAACGAATTCCACTTCGTTAGAATCGATTCGCCCATCTCTAGTGTTGACCCATAGAGTGTGGAGACAGGTGAAGGATCTCTGCACCATTCTTGGCAGTTTTGAAGAGGCCACCAAAATGGTCAGTCGGGACGATGCCTTGTGTCGCATGACCGTTTGGGTTATATTTTTACTGGAACAAGAGTTATGCACTCTGCAGCAGCAGATCTCAGCAGTGAAGGAGGATGAGGTGGACACAGAGCCTTACTCGTGCGAGGATGTAGAAGGCCCGCCTATTTCGCAATTGTATAGGTCTTCTTTAGGTGGTGGTTCTATTTCGAGGGCGGGTACAGTACAGCAGTACGGCTTAAGGATTAGAGCGCATGAGGCTAGACAGGGCTCTGGTGACGGTTAGGATGAGGAAGTGGAGGAGACGGGGGGGGGGACACTACCCTTCAGTGGTAAGAGTTTGGCACAGATTACAGGAGGAGGAAGTGGAGGAAGAACCCATTATTGCCCCGAGGCTTGGGAGATCCCAGCAGCATCTCACACATGAGAGCTTGGATGCTACATTACCTGCAACATGATCCACGCATCAAGGCAATAAAAATGAACAGGGGATTACTGGGTGGCCACTTCGTTGATCCACGTTACAAGGACATAAGTGTAGCCAATTTCTTCCACCCACAGAAATTGACAGTGCAGGATTTGGAGACAGTGCTCATTGACCAACTCGAGACATCTTTTGCGTCTTCACATTCTCATGTCACAGTGGACCCATGTCAGCAACGCGGCAGCAGTAGAATGGCAAATAGCCGCAGCTGCAGGCAGTGTAGCAGATCCGTACTGGGTGACATTTGGCAATCAATTTTTACCACTTTACCAATGCCTGCAGGGCAGCATTCAGACACATAGAGACCGCCTTAAAACCATGGTCCATGACTACCTGTGGCTCAACATCGATGTTTTTGGACTTAGTCTGGACCCATTTAACTTCTGGGTGTCCAAACTGGATGAATGGCATGAGCTTGCTCGTCACGCAATGGAAGTTTTATCCTGCCCAGTAGCCAGCGTTATCCCAGAACACACATTCAGCACAGCAGGCGGGGTGATAACTGACAAATGTATCCATCTTTCCACCGAAAATGTGGACTGTTTGTCATTTATAAAAAGGAATCAAGCATGGATCTCTGTAGATTTTGTTGCCCTGGTTGCTGATGTCACTGACTAGTAAATTGTAGCATGTCTTCTTGACAATGTGAAATATACTTTTAAACTACACTGCATCTCATGTCTGTAGTTCCTGTGCCTGCTGATTCTACAAATTGTATTCTACTGCTGCCAACAGCTAAATTTACAAGTCTTATGGCTGAATTTATTTTGAAATAGAAACCTGTATGACCTTAATGTGCACTGCATACAACTCTTACTCATCCTCCAAATCTTTATTTTTTTAAATGCCTCCACCTGAACTACCACCAAATTTAATAATTCCTGTTTTCCGGAACCTCGATGTTTCCCATTGGCATGTTCTTGCTGCCACCAATGGTACTGCCGCCTAATGTTGTCGAATCGAAACCTCTCTGTTCCCCATTGCCTAATGTTGTCGACCCGGAACCTCTCTGTTCCCCATTGCCTAATCTTGTCGAACCGGAACTTCGCTGTTCCCCATTGCTTAATGTTGTTGAACCGGAACCTCCATGTTCCCCACTGCCATGTTCTCGCTGCCACCGATGGTACTGCCATCTAATCTAGTCCGCTGCACCTCTTATAGCTACGCCCCTGCTTGCAAGCTGTCCTCATCTTTTCAGTTAGCCATTAAAAAGGAATTAAGTATTTTAGCCACTCAATTTTTTTCTGTCACTTTTAAAGCCACATTTTATTCACTAGGGGGGACATGTCTGACAACTGTCTTGGTCTAAGACTTTTCTTGTTGCCCATAGCAACCAATCAGAGCGCCCCTTTCATTTTTTCAGAGCTCTATATGAAATAAAAGGGGAACGCTGATTGGTTGCTATGGGCAACAAGAAAAGTCCCCCTAAATGTTTCACATATCCAGTTGACTCTTCTGGATGGTAATTACAGGTTCTCCATCACCTGTATAGTTTCCTCATTGGAACATTCTTGCTGCCACCAATGGTACTGCCATCTAATCTAGTCCAGTCTGCAGAGGTGTAGGTTCAAGTTCTTGGGCCCTGGTGCAAAAAGTGAAATGGGGCCCCTCGTTAATAGGGCTGACATCAGTCATTAACCCTTTCAAAGCCCCATACAGCCAAATCAAATGGGGCTCCTACTCATTACTAGTTCCTATATTTTAACATATCAGTGGGCACCTTTTTGATTAGAGCCCCTGACAGGAGTACTGCCCGTACTGCCCTACTGGCACCCCTGCCAGTTACCATGTGCCATTTCCAATACCGGTGTCTTCTTTTGTGTCTTCAGGGCTTTTGGGACACCTCAGGATGCAGGGCTCTGTAGAGGCTGCTACCACTGCACCCCCTATAACTACGCCCCCGCCAGCTGAACCTCCATGTTCCCCGTTGGGATGTTCTTGCTGCCACCACATATATCACATATACAAAGCTTGCAAGAAGAGGCATAACTTGAAGTTCTTGGGCCCTGGTGTGAAAAGTGAAATGGGGCTCCTGCCAGTTACCATGTCCCACAACCTCAGTCACACTCCAAACTCCACTATGGTGAAGACAAAAGAGCTGTGGAAGGACACCAGAAACAAAAATTGTAGCCCTACACCAGGCTGGGAAGACTGAAGCTGCAATAGGCAAGCAGCTTGGTGTGAAGAAATCAACTTTGGGAGCAATAATTTGAAAATGGAAGACCACTGATAATCTCCCTCGATCTGGGGCTCCACGCAAGAACTCACCCCCGTGGGGTCAAAATGATCACAGGAACGGTGAGCAAAAATCCCAGATACACAAGAGGGAACCTAGTGAATGACCTGCAGAGAACTTGGACCAACGTAACAAAGGCTACCATCAGTAACACACTACGCTGCTAGGGACTCAGATCCTGCAGTGCCAGACGTGTCCCCCTGCTTAAGCCAGTACATGTCCGGGCCTGTGTGAAGTTTGCAAGAGAGATTTGGGGTGATCCAGAAGAATATTGGGAGAAATTTTCATATGGTCAGATGAAACCAAAGTAGAACTGTTTGGTAGAGATACAACTCATCGTGTTTGGAGGAGAGAGAATGCTGAGTTGCATCCAAAAAACACCATAACTACTGTGAAGCATGGGGGTGGCAACATCATGCTTTTGGGCTGTTTCTCTGCAAAGGGACCAGGATTAGTGTTGAGCGATTGCGTTGGCTATCGAGATCGATCGATAGTGATAGTCGGCCGCTATCGAAAAAGGTTTTTGGATTGTGAGCATTTGATTATGGGGCGATGACCCTTAAGTCTATGGGGAGAGCAAAAAACACCCTTTATTATTAAAGGCAAAAAAGGCTGGAAAAGCTGAAATTAACATCCACAACAGTAAAATGATTACGTGCTACATCTTGGGAAACCCCAAATTGGGTTTATAAAAGTCACAGAAAAAAGTCACAGACCATTCCTATCCCGTTTTTGTACCACACCCTGCCCCTTTAAAACCTCATCCCCCCAAAAATTTTAAAAAAGTGCCAAAGGGCAGTATGTTTTGGAACCATCATCTCACTTAAACGGGACATTGAATATCCTGCCCTGGGCCACAGCATGACCCCCAAAAACCTGCTGACCCCCACTTTTAAAAAAGTGCGGAAAAAGGAGTCTTTTTAAACCCCCCCTTTTTTATTTTCCCACGGGACTTTGACTATCCCTTTGGCCTTGGGCCACAGCAGGGAAGCCCAAAACCTTTGCATGCCCCCAACTTTTAAAAAAGTGCTTGGAAAAGGGTCTTTCAACCCCTTTTTTAGTTTCATTTGGCCCATTGTCTATACCTGTTCGGGGCCCACAGCAGGGACCCCCCAAAACCTGTTTAACCCCCCAGATTTAAAAAGTGCCGGAAAAAGGAGTCTTTCAACCCCCATTTTATTTTCCCAGGGGACTTGGGACTATCCCTGCCCTGGGCCACAGGCATGACCCCCAAACCCTGCATCCCCCCCAAAATTTTTAAAAAGTGGGAAAAAGGGTTTTTAAACCCAAACCTTTTAGTTTCATTTGGGACTTTGATTTTTACCTGTCCTGGGGGCCCCCAAGCTTGACCCGGGCCCGGGAATTTTTACGTGGGTCCCGGTCCCAAAGCCCAGGGCTGGCGTCCGTCATTTTATTAACAGGGCGGGTTAAAAGGGCCTAAATGCCCGGCAGCAACGAAAAACTCGGCGTGCTGAAGCAGAGTGGGGAAAGGGGAAGTGTGGAATTTCCACCCTTCCCCTTTAACAGTCAATCCCTGGGGTAGCGCTTGCCCCCGTATGATGTGGCCCAAATTTGAGCTTCATTTTGGATATACTGGGGGGTTAACGCCCTTTTAAACCCCCGGTTTCCCCTTTATCTTGGCTTCTTTTTTATTTTACTAAAACCTGCTGGGGAAAAGGGTTCTGTACTTTTTTCTCTGCCCGTGCTCCATACCCCAAAGTCCTCTAAATTAAAACCCTTTCTTCGGGGCAATTTTTTCCTGTACCTCCCTTGTACAATTCAGAGGAATTTTTTTTTCAGTATTTTTTTTCTTTGAAGTTTTTTTAGTATTTTTAATTCTAAAAAAACACTTTTTTAAAAATTGGGGATGGAATCCCCATGTTTTTTTTTTTTTTCCCATTGTATTAAATGGGTTGTCTAAATACAGGGATTGATAAACCTATTTTTAAAGATTTTGGCAAAAAAAATCCATTTTGCAATTGGTCCTTTAACGTTCCTACTATTCCGGGTTTCTGACAGCCCCCATCACCCTTAGCCCTCTTGCCCCATTGTGAAGAACAAAGTCTTTTAAAACAACTTTTTTTTGAATAGGACCTTTTGTAATTGCTAAATTGTACGCAAAATCCCCCCAAAAATTCAAGCATGCCCCTTGAGACTTTTGGTCAATTGTAAAAGAACAAATGTCTGTTGGGAAAATAAAAAAAATTTTTTTATAATAGGACCTGAAAGTATTGCTGCATTTCAAAGCGGGCATGCCCCCAAAAAATTTAAAAAAAAAATGCCCTTTCACCCACTTTTTAAAAAATTTTTGAGGGGGGGAAATGCCATTAGAAGCCACATTTTTTTCCCAAAGGGACCGGGATTATTGCGGTATACCAAAAGCTCATGCCCCCAAAAAATGTTTAAAAAATATGATTTCAGCCACTATTAAAAAATTTGTAAAGGGAGAAATCCCAACTTAGAACCCACATTTCTGTTCCCAAAAAACCCATGTTTATTGCTGTATTCACGCTACATGCCCCCAAAAAAATTTTATAAATTTAAACTTCCCCAAAAAAAAACTTTTAAAAAATTTGTGAGGGGGGGAAACCCCCTTTTTGAAGCCCTTTTCTTTTCCCCAAAGGACCTTTAATTATAGCTGTTCTCACACAACATGCCAAAAAAAATTTTTTAAAAATAGGGATTTCTAAAGCCACTAAAAAAAATTTTGGGTTGAGGGAGAAATGCCACTTAGAAGTCACTTTCTGTTCCAAAGGCCCAAATGATTATTGTTTGTATCTCCGGGAAAAACATGACTTCAAAACCTTTGCCCAATTGCGAAAAACTTTTAAGATAAAGTGGAAAAAGGGAATCGGTTTTGGGGGTCTTTAAAACCTTGTGTCTTTTACAGTCTCCCCCACAGCAAAATCAGCAAAAATTTAACTGTTGGGAAAAAAAGAAAAAAAATTGCATAAAAAAATGATCATTTAAAAAAAAGTTTTCAAGAGGCCCCTTTCTTTTTAAAAGGAAGTGAAGTTTGACCCGGGAACCCAATGGTGACCTGGCAATTGGGGGCCACAAAATCAAAACCCGGATTCCCTGCCTATTCATTTGTTTAAAGTCAAAAAAAAATCCCCATTATCTGTGGAAAGCCGGATGCGTTTGTCTGTAATGACTCCTCCAGCTGGTTGTGAAGGTCCCCCTCAAAATTTGACGGGGTTTGGTGTTTGGGGAGGGCAAAAACCTTATGGGGACGAGCCCCGCTCGGGCCCATTGTCCATTTTTTGGAAAACCCAGAAGTCTATTGGGTCCGGGGGAAAACATGCAAAAAAAAATCGGTGTTGAGCGCCGATAGGGCGTTGCAAACCTTTTAAAATTTTTAAACTGACTTTTGTGTGTTGGATTTTTGTGCCCTGTTGCATGCGTTGGGTGAAGGGTTTTGGGAAACCAAAAATTTTTCCAAAAGGGGGCACCCATTTAGGCTTTTTGCCACCTTGCCCGCTGCTGCAGCTACGCCTATTGGCACCTTTTACTGCTGTCACGTCGCTGTGTTTTTTTCCCCCGTTTAATTTTGGGGGAACCCTGAAGAGACCAACAGATGTTCCCGTTTTATCAATCAGCAAATGGGGCCCAAGTTTTTCCTATTTTTCCTTCCCCCGCCTAAATTCGCGCCAACCTCTTTTCCCAAGGAAAGGGCGGCGGTAACATCGGTGTCTAGGAATTAAATTTTCCCCTCCTTTCCCCCCTCCTCCCCCGCTGGGCCCCGGCACAGCTTCAACACAAACCCTGGCTTGCCTGAGAGATGCACCCTGAGAAATGATGCGCCCCTTTCAAAAGCTCCTTGGACTCCGAACCCCTGCCTTAAAGAAGACCCTTTAAATTGTGAAAAAATGTCGGGGGATTGTGGATTTGGGCGGAGAGAAAGGGTCCCCTGTCGCATTGTGTCCCTTCTCTCCTCCGTTGTGGGGGGGCCTGTTGTTTGAGTGTCCAACGATCCTTTTCCCTTGGGGAAAAAAACATCACCCCAAATTTCTTATTTTGAAAGGGGATTGTCCCCCTTGGGCCATTTTGGGGGCTTCTTCCCAAAAATGGCCGGGTGGTGGTGAAAGCTTTTTTCCCCCTGCCTTCCCCTCTCGGTGGTTTTAACACCCCCAGGTTTTCCCTACCGCTGCTTGTCAGGCCCTGGGGTCCCCTTTTTTACTGCGAATGGCATTGCGTTTCTGGGCCCAATCGCTGGAGCATGTGGAGGGTGGGTTTTTCCGCGGGTTGCCACGTCAACAATGAGGGGGCGGTTGGGCGGGGAGGCCCCAGTGACGCTGCAAAAGCAGCCAAGGGGGACGAACGGGTGCGAACGGCGGGAAATGGGGAACTCAGACCTCGAGCCTTCTTCGCGGGAGTCCAGACCCGGGGTAGCTCTTTAGGGGAAAAATTCTGGGCGACAAGGTTATGACATTTTGCCAGGCAAGGGTGTGCTCCAAACCCACCGATCTTAAGGGAGGCCGCAGAAATTTTGCCCGTTTTTTGCAAACCCCCTTGCCTTGGGAAAAAGGGTTTTTTGTTCCCCCCAAACCAATGCCGGTCTCGTTGCCCTTTGAGCCGTCCCCAGCTTTCCCGACCTGTGTGTGGAAAGGTCTCCAAGGCAGATTAATTTTTAAAAACGGCTGGTGTCTCTGGGCACGTGATGCCCCGGGGCCCCTTGGGGGGAAAGACCCCTGCCCATCCTGCGGTTTTAAAGACGTGCGCCCGACCCTAGGGGCACCGTAAACCCCAGAGACATCCCACCCACTTACCCAGTGAGCTGTAAAAGGTATGCGGCCGGGCCCGTGTTACTGTCCATGTGTCGGTGGTAGAGGGATTTTTCCCAGACACGAGCGAAACGCGCTTGAAATTTTAGTGCCCCGTGGTGGCCGGGGCAGGGAGGCTTTTTGGAAAAAGAAATGCCTGTTTTGCTTTGGGTATTGGGGGCAGGCGAGGGCCATGCGTGGGGGAAAAACCATTGGTTCCACAGAGGAAGGACATTTAAAGGCCAAAAAGCCTGGCAATCCCGATATTCAGGTTTTTTGGCTTTGGGATGGTTTGGGAAAAGTGTTTCTTCTGCCCCAAAAACCGGGAAAAGCAAAAGGCGGGCTGCTAGAATAGCCGCTGTAGGCGTGCAGGTCGTCAAACGGCGGAAGGAAAAGGGGGTAGATGGGTCTTGGTGGTGTGGTGGTACTCGGGGCCGGTGGGGCTAAAGCGGGGCTGATCCCTGAATGTCTGAGGACATGGGAGTGGGGAAAGTTGGTGGTGGCGGAGGGGAGGAGGGGAGAGACAGGGGGGTGTGACAGTGGTTGGAGGCCGGCGTCGGTTTGGGCCCTTTTTTTGGCAAGTGTTCCCTCCCTTTTAATCTGCCCACCCCCCCGGGATTTTTGCCGATTTACCGGTTCTTCACCCCCTTGATGGATCAGTAAAAGGGCGTCAGAGCAGATAAATATCCCCCTTGTCTTTTAACATGCCTTCTGACCCCCTCGCATTTTTCATCAAGAGGTCTTCGAAATGGTTTATCAAAGTGGTGGGTACAGGGAAGTTGACTTTTGGGGGCTGCTTCATGTTGGGGTGTGATGATTTTGATGACGACATTTGTGGCTTTGGACTGCGGGGACGGGGAAAGGTAAGACTGTAGTTTGGGGGTTTTTGCTTTTAACCACGGAAGGACAGTTTGGCGACGTTGTTGTTACTTAGTTTTGGGGCCCCCCGGCCCGCGATGACGGGCCCTTTGGGGGTCCTGCAACGCGATCCGCGGGGCTTGGGGTTGTTGTCCCCAACCCACTGGAAGGAGCCCCTTTCTCTCGAAAACTCTCCCTCCATGTGCTCCCCCTCTTTGCTCGTTTAAACCCACCTTTTTTTTTCCCTCCATGTTCAGAAATATAAAAAATTTGGGAGAAGGGTTTAGGGAAATTTAGTTTTGGAAAGTCTCTTTTTAAAAAGGGACGGAAAAATCACGGGTATTCCCCAAAATCCCTCAAACCCAAAAAAAAAAATTTTGCTGGATTTAAAATTTTTAACTGCAAGGGTTATCAAAAAAATCTGGACGGGGAAAAGTCCAAAAAAAAAACCTTTATCTGTTATGTTTTTGGTAAAATTTAAATTTTTTTTTTTGCCCCTTTCAATTCCCCTGGGGGGAATAAAGAATTGTGTTTTAAGATTTACTTTAAAATGCTGCGTCAAAAACAATGCTGGGTGCGCAAAAGTCAAAAAAAAGTAACTGTTAGTTTTGATAAAATAAAGGGTTATTTTTTGCCCTTTAAATTTCACCGGGTGGTAAAAATATAGAATTGCTTTTTTTAAGATTTACTAGATGTTGCGTCAAGGGAACCCAATTTGTGGGTGTGCAAAAGTCAAAAACAAGTAACTTTTTTTGTTTTTTTAAATAAAAAAAGGGTTTTTTTTTTCCCCTTTTTCCAAAAATTTCGGGTGGTGAATTTTTTAAAAATTGCTTTTTTAAGATTTAGTAGTTGCTGGGGCAAGGGAAAAATTTGCGGGGGGCCCCAAAAAAAAGTCAAAAAACACGTAATTTTATGTTTTGGTATTTTTAAACAATTTTTTTTGCCCTTTAAATTCCCTGGGTAAATTTTAAAATTTGGCGGGTTTTAAGATTTACGTGGATGCGATCAATGAAAAAATGCGGGGGGTGGAAAAAGTAAAAAAACAGAAAACCTGTGATGTTTTCGTACGATACACGGTTTTTTTTGGAAAAAACAACCTGTGCTGCCCTAAGTTTGTGGATTGTAATTTAACTGCAAGGGGGGATTTTATAAACGGTCACAGGTTTTAAGGGGTAAAATTGAAAAGGGAACCCCCTATCTGAAGTTTATGTTAAAAAAAAGTGGAGTTTTGCTTTTTAACAAAGAGACCGCAGTTATAAAATTTGATGGTACCCAATAAAAGGTTTCAGGTCCCCAAATTTACCCCGGAAATTATTTCAATAGAAACTGTTAAAAATTTATTATTTTCCACTACAATGTTTTCACTAAGTCTTGGTGAACTTTTTCCGTGTTCTTTATAGATGGGAAGCTTTTTCTGTGTTCGCCCCGGGGGGCCTCCCCCCCCCCCCCGCTCCCACCCCCGGGGAATTTACAGGGGGTTAGATGTTTGCAGGCAGGAGCCGGGGTCCTATCCCTATGAACGTTGAGGACATGGGATAAACGGGAAAACGCTTTTTCTATTTTAAAAGGGGGGGTCATTTTTTTTTTTTTCCACCCAATAAAAAACCTTTATACATCCCAGTCTTGACATCGCAACAAAATCTCCCCCTGCTCTTTTTCCTGTTTTTGTTTTTGGGGGCCGCCAAAAAAAAAGGAAGCCCCGGGAAAAAGGCGCGATTTTAAATTTGAGGGTTGTCAGTTTTTAAACCCTTAATTATCACATGATCTGGAAATTTCGTCCCCAAAAAAACCCTTGGGCCGATTTAAAATCTTTTCGATAAAATGGGCTCAAAACTAACCAGGAGGGACTGGTCCGTGAAAATGAAAGAATAAATGGGCCCAAATGTATTTTTTGGTTTTTTGAGTTCAAACCTCCTTTTTGGGGTTTTAAAAGTAAAAACTTTGTGAAAAAAGGAAAAAGGGGCTGAAGAAGTTTTTTTTGAAAAACTTTAAAATTTCCTGAGGGAAATTCTTTCCCCCCAAAAAATTTTAAGGAAAAAAATTTTGGGGTGTTCCCCAAAAACCCCCCAAATCACTTGTTCAAAGGGGAAAATTTTTTTTTTGGAGAAACCCAAACCCCGCCAAACAGGTTTTTTAAAACCCTTGTGGGGTTTTTCAAAAAGGGGTTTTGACCTTTGACTTAGTAAACTCCTTAAAAGAAAAAATAATAGTTAGAGATGGGCGATTTCTCAAAAATTAGATTCGGTCACTTCGCCGAATTTTCCGACAAAAAATAAAAATTCGGTCCGAATTACTTCGGCACGAATCGCGTTAAAAAACAGCTATTTTCCAGGCTGCCCAGAGCCGGCAGGGTGCTGTAGGAACGTTGTGCCATGCTAAATATGCAGAGGGAGCTTGGGTTTGGTCTTTCATCACATGTTGTGTTTTAGTATGACACCGCAGATGCCTGCCGCCCGCTCTTAGAACGCTTCACTATAAAATTCCCTGGGCACTTTAAGAGGGCAAAACTGACCAAAAAACTGAAGCGGGAATGTAGCGCTGATAAAAGGTACATGCCAGCGAAAGTGGAAAAAAACAAGCTGAGAGCTCAGGTCGGCAAACATTAGTGACAGAGTGTGGAGGTGTACGGCGGCAGCCACAGCAGCATTGGGTCAGGGCAGTGGCACCAATGACATTATGGAGGCTGGCAAAACAGTTATTAGGCACAGAGTCGGCACAAAATCACACAGTGTGGAGTTCACGGCGCAGCCAGCATGAGGTCAGGCAGTGGCACAATGGAAATTCTGGAGGCGGCAAAACAGTTTAGGGCCACAGAAGTGGCACAATCACAGATTGTGGAGGTCACGGCGGCTGCAGTAATGAGGTCAGGCCAGCTGGCACAATGACATTCTGGAGGTGGCTAAAACAGTATTAGGGCCACAGAGTGGCACAAATATACTGTGGTGGAGGTCACACCGGCGGCAGCAGTATGAGGTCAGGCACGTGGCACAATGACATCTAATAGGATTGGGTGGGGTGGGGGGGGGGGCGGCGGGGGGGGGGCCGGCAAAAACAGTATTAGGCCACAGAGTGAGCACAATCACCACAGTGTGGAGGTCACGGCGGGCCAGCTGTATGAGTCAGACGTGGCACAATGGCTATTCTGGACGGTGGCAACAAACTGTATTAGGGCACAAGAAGTGGGCACAATGATACAGTGTGGAGGTCAGGCGGGCAGCAGCATGAGGTCAGGCAGTGGCACAATGACATTATGGAGGCGGCAAAAAAGTATTAGCACACAGAGTGGCACAATTAAACAGTGTGCAGGTCAAGTCCGCACAAGTAAGTGGTCAGACCGTGGCACAATGACCACAGGTGGGGAGCATGGCAGAGACACAAGAGCAGCTGAGTTCAGACAGTGGCACAATGACAAATATGGAGGTGGCAAAAAAGGAGTAGGGCCCACAGAGTTGGCTTAATGATAGAATTAGATAGGTGACGGCCTGCAGGAGCAATAGCATGAGGTCAGAGAGTGGCACAATGACCACAGTGGTGGATGTCACGGCAACAGCAGACAGCAGCATGAGGTCAAGAGTGGCAACAATGACGAGTGTTGAGGTGGGTGGCAATTACTGTCCCTGGTAAAAAGATGGTGGTTGGCAGATGGAGAAACAGGAAGCAGATGTGTGGCATTAGGCGGGTGGCGGCCATCTCCGAATTGTGGTGAGGCAGTAGTTTGAAAACCCCTGTATGACACCTAAGGCATTGGTCGTGGTTGGAATTCATGGCCGATACACGATGATTCTTCTGGTCTAAGAGGTCAGGTTCCTCTTTTGACGTAGACAAGACGGGTTCTCCTTGGGGGTTAGTGCCCCCGCACGCTCTGAAAACCCGCTCTGTTGCCACACTTATGGCGGGCAAGGGACAGCTTCTCCACTGCAAAATCGCAAGTTGCGGCCACACATCCAGTTTGGCTGCCCAGTAGTCCAGCGGATCTTCTTAAAATGAGGTGGCAGGGAGTGCTGTCCAAGTGGCCCACATACCGGTTGGTTCAGGGACTGCTCATGGTCCTGCTGCTGCTGGCGGACTGCCATCCATCACTAGGGGGGTGGATGGAAGCTGCTCATCAGGTGAACTCCAGACTTAGGATTGACACTCATATGTAACTGAGGACCGACCGCTACTGGTACTGCTCCACCACCTGCATATATCCTATTATCAACACTAACCTACCTTCTCCACTCACCAGTCAGCCGAACTCAGTCCACGCCAGTAGTTGTGAGCGCTGAGGAACCCCCGGTCAGTCTGTCCAGAGGGAGGGACGATGCCGCACTTAGGCAGCGGCAACTGATACGGGGATTTCCTATAGTATTTGAGTTTTTCTTTCCCTTCAATAGGATGGAAAAAGGCTTCCAATTTTGGAACCGGTAGCGAGGTGTCCAATAGGGTGGAGAGCCAGAAGTTCATCCCTCTGGACGGATGAGTACTATTCGGCTGTCAATAGCCAGGCATACGAATAAGCTTGCAGCACAAGCAAAACGGCCATCTGCACAAGTGACTCCGGAGGGATCCCTGCCTCCATTTTCCACTGTATACTGACACGGTGCTTGGGGGTAATCTGCCTCGTCTTCCTCCATCTCCATCACCTCCTCCTGCTGCTCATGCTCATCCTCTCTTGTTACTGGTTTAGAATATCCACTCATTACACCTGACCAATGCTTCTGCCTCCATGTCTCCTCCCTCCTCCTCCTCCATTTCAGTCCCCACCGGTGCCTCATGTGGCCACGAAGGATGTAGGTCGCCACGCTCTCCAGTCCCCTGCCCAGACAGATTTTGCAGCATCTGTCCCAGGACATGAAGCCAGATGGAATGATGTTTTTCTTCCCGTCAGTCCTGGCGAATGACATATAACGTCGCATCACTCGAATGCCTCAACAAAGCAGTGTCACGATGAGCTGCACTGGCTGACGTCCAAATTTACACAGGGGAGTACTTCTGTCTGCCTGGATCATCAAAAAATCGTTAATAGCCTTTCTATGTTCATACAGTGGTCCAACATGTGCAGGCTGGAATTCCAGCGGGGTGGAAACATCGCTTCAGAGTGTGTTGGGGGGAGGCCGTTTCTGCCGCTGCAACTCGAGGAGGGTGTTCCTGGCTTTGTACGAATTGGATAAAAGTTGCATGCACAGTTTATGCCATTTTCAGAACGTTCTGAAGTTCGGTGCGGAAGACTTCAGGAACCTTGTGACAAACAGATTTGAACACGTGCGCCATGCAGGGAGCATGGACCTCATCCCTCCTCTGGGTGCAGCCCGCGGACACATGTTCTCCCATTGCTCCGTCACCATGGTTCCGATTTGCAGTTGGCGCCGGAGAAAGCCACACATCGATTTCTTGCTGCTAACAGCGGAGACAGTTTCCTCCCCTGTGTGACTTCGTTCGCCGAGGCAAACGAGGTGTAGGACTACCGTGAAATCGCTGTGGCCATACACATGTGGTATTGATGGAGAAGTACTTGTGGAGACTGAGATGGTGGTGTATGGTGGAGGAGGAGGAGAAGGCGGGACATTGGCTCAGGTGCAGCAGTTTGACAACGTGGAGGCAGGAGAAAGCGGCGTTCCTGTCCAAGTTGTTGGTGTGCCTGGGCAGGAAGACATTCAACCAGTGGGCCGTAAATGAATGTACTGGCCCTCGACCGTAGTTACACTCCAGAACGTCAGCGATGCCGTGCAACTTGGAACAAAACCGATATGCTCAAGGGGACTGACCCACTTCTGTTTTCATATTTTAATTGAAGGTGCTGGTACACGCATTTTTGGAAAAGAAATTACGGCTGGGAACTCTCATCTCGGCTCGGCATCCATGCAATAAGCTTCTCTAAACGGTGCAGAGTCCCACCGTTTGGAAATGGCGGGACGCCAATTACCAAAACTTGGACAAGGTATCACGGTCAGTGCTGCAACTCAAGGTGGGTTGGAAGAAACTGTTGTCTCTTTGCATTCGCCTCGCTGATCGACTGCTGGCGCATTGGAGTAGCGGGAGCTGGAGCATCTGGATCGGGTGATGTTTTCAAAGAGAAACTGCTCCCCTTCTGCAGAGGTGATGGGGGCCTTGATGGCTGAAATGGCATGGTGCCTTTGGGGCGTTTGGCTGCTGGTTGCTGGGGCAGCAGGATGGGCCACATCTGACCCCCTTTCCCCAGGCCCCCCGGGAAATTGGCCCCCGGGGTTTTTCTTAAAGCAGGGATTGTGCCACTTAGCCCCCCTGGCCACCTTTCCCTTTTCCCCCCCAACAGATTCTACAAAAACCCCATTTTTCGGCCCCCTCGGTGTCTTAAAAAAGAACGGGCCAAAACCGGCCGAGTATGGGTTTTTTTCCCCAACGTTTCCGCACTGGTACAAACTCCCGCCGCTCCCCTTCGCTGAGCCCCCTTGTCCCGCTACTTTCTTTGGACCTGCGAAGGGGGTTTTTTTTAAACCCCGGTGGCCGTTTGGGCTCCCGACCTCCCCACTGCGCTTATCCTGCGGGAACCCCGGGCCCCACTCGCCCCACTTGGGGTGGGGCTGCGCCTGGCGAAAGGGTTTGACCCCCCTTTTTTCCTGAGGGAAAAGAAGGCCCTTCCCCTCACCCGGGGCCTCCCAAGGGGCGGTGGGCACCCTCATCATATATTTTGTTTAAACCGTCACGGCTGCCCCTAAACCCCGGGTCTTGGTATCCCGAGGGGGCCCCCTCTCACAACTGACCCCCCTTTCCCCTCCCCAAACATCTATATTTTGGGGCCGCCTACGCAAAGCAGTGGATTTTGGGCCCCATTTTTTTCCCGCTCCCAAACGTCGATCGACTGCCCTCCCCAAATTGTTTTTCCCCCGCTAAAAATTATTTGGCGCTAAAGGGGCCCGGGACCACTTGGGTAGATCTCGGGGCGGGGGAAACCCGGATGGGACAGAGGCGGGCTGGGGAAACAGGTGAAGGCCGCAAAAAAACCCCCCCGCCCCGGGGGCCATTCCAACTGGGGTTTGGTGCCCCAAACTTTCCACTGACTCTTGGGAGGGGGTTTAGATGTCATCTGGGAGAAAGGGATGCCCCTAGCCAAACCAATCAAAAACCCTTTGGGGGTTCCTGAACAACACATGGCCGCAAAGTGAAAAGCCCCATTTTCGGGCCATCACCGAGGGGCCCCCTATTTGTGAGCCCCCTTGCTGTGCTGCGCCGGGGCCTTTTAAAGGGAATTTTTGTCCCAAACTGCCACACGCAGGGGCAAGAGCCTGCCTTTCTCTCTGTCTGACTTTCTGTTTGTTTTAAAATTTACAGACCCGGGTTTGATGTGATTCCGGTATATAAATAAATATACACCCTTTTTTTTGATTTTCCAAATAAACCCGGGTAAAAGTTTGGGGGTTAACCCTTGGAAAAAAATTGCGCCCCAAAAAAATTTTGGCCTGGAAAAATTTACTTAAAATGTTGGGTTTAAAAAACCTTTGTTTTTTACTAAATTAAAAGCCCCAAACCCGGCTTAATTAACCTTGGACATTTTTTGGCCCACGGGAAAAATTTTTTAAATATATTTTGCCGGGGGAAAAAGACGGTTTATTATTGTCAGCACCCCAGCAAAACAACGTTTTTAATTTAAAACCCCTGGATGAAAATTTGGCCCCCAAAAAAAAATTTGGGGGCCCCGCCAAACTAGTAGTTTTTGGGGCATTTACAATTTCCCGGTTTTTCCCCTTAAGGGCCAAACAAAAAAGGAGACATTTGGGAAATTTAAAACCCCTTTTGCTTTTTTAAAATTTTGGGAACCAAAAAATTGTTTTATTTTTTGGGGGGTGGAAAAAAGGACAGTTTTTTTTTTGGTCAGCACACCAGCAAACAACCTTTTAAAATTAAACCCCTTTTTTAAATTTTTGGGCCAAAAAATTTGACCCGCACGGCTAGTACTTCTTGGGGGATTCCCAATTTGGTTTTTTTTTTTTACCGCCACAGAACAAAAGAGAAAATTTGAAATTTAAACCCTTTTGTTTAATGAATTAGGTTTCAGGAAAATGGGGTATATTTTGGGTGGAAAAAAAAGGGTTTTTAATTTTTTGTCACCCACACCGGGCAAAACCCAACCCTTAAATTTAAAAACCCCCTGGATGAAAAATTTGCCCCAAAAAATTGAGCCGCACAAACTAGTAGCTTTGTGGGGGGGTATTAAAATTTGGTCTTTTCAAACCCCCAAAAAACCAAGAGGGGACGGTTGGAAAAAACCCCTTTGCTTGTGAATTTTAGGTACGGGGAAAAATGTGGGATTTTTTGGCTTTTGAAAAAGACGTTTTCCCTTGGGGGTAAGACCCCAAAGCAAAAAAAACGTTTAATTCCCCCCGGATGTAAATTGCGCAATAGAATTGAGCAGCCCCAAAAATGAAGTGGTATTTGTATTGAAAAAAAACGCTGTTTTCTTAAAAATTTAATGCAACAGGAACTGGCTTGACCCGCCCTTGGGAAAAATTGAATGTATATGCAGCTGCAGTGGACGCCCCAAGGGTTTTTCCCAGAACCAAATCCCAAAAAAAAAAACCCTAAAATTAAAAACATAAAGGGAAAAACAGTCCCCTGAGACAAGTTTGGGGCCCACCCCCACAGAAATCAGCTATATAAAAATAAAATTCTTCAGTAAGAGCTTTTCCCCCGGCGGCAGCCCCCTTTCCCTAAATCTTTCCCAGTGAGGGCGGTATGACTCCCAGGTCGTCCCCGGACTTATATAAATCTTTTCCCCCGCCCCACAGAACCCCCGCCGCTCCCCGGGAGTGGCTTCATCTCTGCACATGTCATGAAGGGCCTACCCCCTTTTTTCCTCCCAGAGTGCTTTGACCCAATGTGGGCCCCAATGTGCCCCGGCACCCTTTTTAAATCAATCAAAAGCACATTTGTTCAAAACCCCGGAATAACCCCAAAGTTCGACTTCGTTTTCCCAAACCCGAAGTTTTCCTGAAATTCAAAAACAAATTTCCACTTCTTTAAAAAACCAATTGGCCCCAACCTTCTAATAAAAATTCTAAAGAAAAAGGGTTTTCTCAAATCGGGGGATTTTCTTTCCCAGGTTGTCAGTTTTGGGTTTAAGAAAAAATAAACCCAAAAAACAAATTGATTAAGTTTTTGTTTGGGAAAAGGGGCCTTTTGCTTTTCTGTTTCCCGTTTTTTTTTGAAAAAAAAACTGTGCTTTTTTTTTAAAAAAAAATAATAAATAAAGGGAATAAAAAAAGGTAACCCAAAAAATTCCCAAAAAAAAAAAAAAGTCATGGATATAAGGAAATATTTAAATGGAAAAGGGATATAAAACATTTTTTTTAAACATAAAAAGGGACCCATTAATTTAATCCCCCCCAAAACCCACTAAATAAAACTATTACCCCAAAATATAACAAAAAAATATGAAAAAACAGGGAGTGGTAAATACAATCCCCTTTAAAAAAACCCTACAAAAACCAAACTGGCCTAATCAAATACTTGTGGGATTTTCGTCCAAGAAGGTGGCCCCTCCCCCGGGAAACCCTGGGTTAATTGTGCCCATATACACCCGTTTTCCCGTTTAAGTAACAAAAATTTGGGTTAGAGGGTTAAAAAAGAAAAATGAGGACACCCTAGTCCAAAACCAATTTAGAAAAACCCAAAAAAAAAACCCTTTTTACAAAATTTGGGAATCGGGCCAGAACATCCCCGGCGCGTTTTTTTTCCCCTAGCTTTTTTGGGAAATTAACGGGGGCAACAAAATTGACTGTAAACCAAAAGAAAATTAAAAAATTTTCCTAAAATTTTTATCTGGAAATTAGTCAGGGGCTACAAAAATAGCTCCCAAATCCCAAAAATAAAACAAAATTTAAAGCCCAACATCAAAAATAATGTCACAAAAAATCCAAATGAAACCCAATATGGGTGATTAAAAATCTAGGGGCATTAAATCAAAAACCCAGTTTTCATTTATATGTCACATATACCGTGTAGATTGCCGGTTTAATAAGAAAAAACCCAATTTAGGATACACTTTTGCATGTAATCAATGTAAACACATAATACACTACAGTGGCAGTAGCCACCTACTCACCAGTTCAAACTGTGAAACATGACATGCAACATACTCACATCAATATTAAATAACCTGCCATATTAGGTACACAGCGCTCCGATACAAAGAGCCAGCTGATACATAGACCGAGATGCACAATCTGCGTTTCAACGTGTGTCAGTCTTTAGACATATCGCGCGCTTCTGGATTCGGCGTGTGATGTCAGCCTCAGCGCATGCTCACTCGTAACATGGAACATCGCTTAAAGTAAATCAGAGGCGGCGATCCAACTCTCACTCACCGGATACTAAGTAATGCTGCACCAGTTAATTGAATATAAAAGCACATACTGGGATTTACCGCTATTAGATTTACTACTGGGTAAAATGAAGAAAAAGGAGTTTCATAAACACAGATAGTTGTTATTTTGGTTAGAAAGATATAAAAAATATAAACCTGACATACAGCATTAGTTGTTATTTTGATTCGAAGAATATAAAGAATATAAAACTGACATATTGCATTAGTTGTTATTTTGGTAAGAAAGATATAAAAAATATAAACCTGACATACGGCATTAGTAGGAGGAGGCAAGAAGAAGATAAGTGGGACCATAGGTATATAAAACATCCTCTTGGAGTAAACAACAAATGTCATAGATGGATATCACTGTTGCTTGTTAAATCATATAAATGAATCTCACAAAGGACAATAAACATGTGATGCATACTCCATCATACAAGGGCATACACATCTACATGCCAGATATATGTTACTATTGTCTGCTAGTCCTTTTTAACAGATCTGATAAGGAGTGGATTAGCCAGGATTTCCACACACCAATCCCTTATGCATCAGATTAGATCAGCCATGACTCCTCACCAAAACTTTGAGAAATGAGTCTGGATTCTTCTGGCTACCTGCCTCAGCTACTATTCTGATGCTACCATCCGCCTGACGCCACACATCTGCTGCCAGCTGCTCCATCTACCACCCACCATCTTTACCAGGGACTGGTTTTGCCACCCACTTCCCCACTCTTCACTAGGCCATTATGTACACTGCTGATGCTGCTGCCACCTCCACACTGTGTCATTGTGCCACTCGGTGGCCTACTGATGTTGCTGCCAACTTCTCAATCTGTCACTTGCCACTCTGTGGCCTACTGATGTTTTTCCCAAACCCCAAAAACTCTGTGATTAGGGCCACTCTGGGGGCCCCTTCCCCCATGAGCGTGCGGGCCAACTGACCACTGTCTCACCAAAAACCCCTTGGTTTTCCAAATTTCCCCTTGTTTTCCACCCTCCCACCATTTCTAAGATTTTGCCCCAATTTTTTGGTTTTCCCCCCCCTTTTTTTTTAAAAACCCTTGTCAAAAAAGGAATAAAAAAGGATCGGGATTGCCCGGGATGATTGGGGAGGCCAAAAGCAGGAGTGGATCAGAAACACGGGAAAGACATCAAAAATCCCATTTACGGTTTATTCTCTGTTTTGGTCAACCCCCTTTTTTTTTTAGGGTTTTAAGCAATACTTTTTTTTTTTTTTTTTAAAAGTTTTTATTTCCAAGGGGGGTTTCATAGTTTCATAAGTTTTTTTAAGGCTAAAAAAAGGAAAAAGCCCTTTCCCATCTATTCAAGCCTGTTGTCTAAGGGGTTTGATCCAGGGGAAGGAAAAAAAAAACCCCCAAAAGGGTTTTTAAAAACCCAAAATTGCCCCTCTTTTTTAAAAGGGAAAAAATTTCCCTTTTCCTGCCCCTCCAATGGGGCAATCAAAAAAAATCCCTGGATAAAAATGCCCCCCCCTCCCTGAACCCCTAGTCACTAATAACTTTTTTTATATTAAATTAACGCTCCAAAAAGATGCATCCCAAAACCCCTTTTTTTAAAAATGGGTTTTTATTGAATTTCCCACCTTTAACCCAACCCCCCTTTTTGGAAAGAAAATTCCCATAGTCTCACTGCCTTTTTTAAACAGTAAAAAAATCCTTTTTCCTAAGTTTGGGGGTTTTTTAAAACACCCAAACCCCCTTTTTAAAACAAACTTTAAAAACTGTGATTCATGGAATACTATAAATATATAAAAAATACAAATATACGCCCGGGGGTTTAAACCCCCTTTACTTTAAAGTTACTCATTTTACAAAAACACGGACCATTTTTTTCAGATATCCCATATTTATCGATGGGTGTCCGACATCCTTTCCAGTTTTTTAAAAAGCAAAAACAAAAATGATTCCTTTCGTACCCCATTTCACCCCTTTTCGGGGCCCTTTTTTTAAATTTAATTAAACAGACATCCCCCCGGGCCCAAACTCCACAGCCCGGGAGGGCCTGGCCCAAAAACCCCAAACAACACAACCGAGTACCTATTAGCCAGCTTTTTTGGAAGCGATCCAAAACGCCTCCAGAATGTCCAAAAATTTATTTTGGTACTAACCCCCCCCGGCCCCTTTCCGAAGGTGAGCCTATAAAAATTTCCCCCCATTTCTCCTTCACAAAATTTGCTTCCAGTGTTCCCAAGAATGGACACCCAAAGGGGCCCTTTTCCGCTTAAAAATAGAAAGGTTTTTTTTTTGGGCGTAGAAACATAAAAATCCGGGTATAGCGGGTCGCGCAAGCTTTAGGGGTCGAATTTAAAATCTTCTTAAAGGCCTAAAGGAAAATTTCCCGGAAAGCCGGGGCACACTCCCGGGGAAAGGGCCAAGCTTCCCGCTAAAAAAAACCCAAAAACCTCAGACCAGAATACCCTAATCCTGGGGCTTTTGCCCAAACCATAAATGATAGAGGGAAAACCTCGAGTACCTTTGGAAACTGGGCCCAAGTCGGGGCTAGATAGTTTTTTCCCCATCGGGGGGCCCCCAATCGCGTAGGGTGATAATATACCCTTTTTGTAACCATTTAATCGGGAAAATTAAGTTAAATCTCTGGCCCCAAATTTAAACCGGGGATCTCCAGGGAAAAACGCCAGCTTTTCCCAGATTTTGGGCCCCTTTTCCTCTTGGAATGTCCCCGCACCCCATTTTCAAAAAGGGGGCCTTTATTATTTAGGAAAAGGGCTAAACACTGAAATTCCCGGTTTTTTGTAAAAGTAGACCCCGGTTTTTTTGGGAAACCCCTTCCTTCGGGGCCAAAAACCAACCCCTCCCCCCAGAGCCCCCCCACTCCAAATTTGGAAAGGAAAACCCCCCTCCAAATTGTTTTTAAAAACGGGGCATGACGCAGAAAAAAAATTTATCTAAAAAGGGGTTTTTCCCCCCTGTAAGTTAAGTCTATTCCCCCACTCCATGGAAAAAAAAGGAAAATTTTTCCCGTCTACTATAGTTGTCCAAGATTTTTAAAAGGGCCCCTTTTTTGGGGCCCAAAAACTTAAAAGCCCCAATCATGACTTTCCAAATTCTGAGGAGCCCCCTTTTTCCCCCAAAAGGGGAAGGTTAAAATTTTCGGGGACCACGCCTCCCCCCCCACCCTTCCACCCCCCAAATAGCCCTCCAACAAATCAACCTCCATATTGCAAACTGTTACTGCCATAGTGGCACTTTTTAAATTTTTGTATCGGGTATTTCCCCCCCTTTTCGAAACCAAATTAGCAAGTGCCTCGAAATAAACCCCCCACAAAGGGCTCCCCTCTAGTTTCCCCCACCGATTGACACGATCCCCCTAAAAAAACCACCCCTCCGCATAGGAAAGCTGGAGGGCCACAAAATTGAAAATGAAATCCGGGACCCGCCATCCCCCAACCCCAAAAAGGGCCTTCAGTGTGTGTTTTCCCCCCCCTATTCTTTTGGGGTACTACCTGCCCGGGAGAAATGCAAAATGCGTTTTTTCCAAGACGGGAAAAAAAGGGCTCCTGGGAATGATTTGGGGCCTTTGGGCCCAAACCCCAAAGTACGGGCAGTTTTGGAAACAAAAGGCCAAATCTTAAAAAATTTTTAAAATTCCGGGCCCACAAAGTCAATGGGATAAACCTCCAATTCTTAGTTTTTTCCCTGGCAATTTCTTTTAAATTGCCACTGAAAAAATTAAAGCCCCCAAAGGAACCGTTGCACATCTTTGTGGATTTGTATGCCGAGTTTATTTTAAATTTGTTCCGTGACCCCCAAATTTTTGACATTTTAAAAGGGGATACCCCCCCTCGGGGCCATTTTTGGACCTAAACCCCCGCTACAAAATTTACTGATTTTGGGGCCCCAGTTTTTAAACCTTTGGGCCCGGAAAAAGGCCCCATAGAAGTCCCACCCCCTCTAAAAAGGGCTTTCCAAAGAGCCCCCCGCAGGTTCCCCAAAAATAGACCAAAAAATCACCCGGGTTTAAAAAGAGAAAAAACCTTCTCCGTTAATCCCCCTGTTTTTTTCCCAGCCTTTTTTTCTTTAATTTGGGGTTTTAAATTTTTCCCAAAATTGAACAAGTTTTTTCGATAGCTATGGGAAAAACCGGAAAGGGGGGGAAAGGGGGCACCCCTGCCGACCCGCCTCAAACCCAACGGGAAATTTTGGTAAAGACATGCACCCAAACCCACCAAAAACCCTTTGGCCGGGCTTCCAATAAAAGCCAAAAAGGCCATTTAAGGAACTCTGAGGGAAACCCATGAAAAACCAAAATTTCCCCAATAAAATCTCCACTCTAGGGGAGTCCAAAAGGGCCTTTTTTTAAATACAAGGTGACGAAAATCACCCTTTTTTCCCGCTTTCCCTCCGGGGGTTATTTGGGAAAAATTTTTTGTAAAAATACCTCCAAAGGTTTTTTCCTTTTGGATTTTGCTGGCATAAAACCCAATTTTTTCCAAATCCCAACAAAGGGAAAAGGGGGAATTTAATGGGATTTAAAACCCCCAACAAACCGGGGAAACCCTTGCTAGGATTTTTTGTTCAAGGGTTTGATAAGGAAAAAAGGAAAACGGTAGGGAAGGGAATTTTAAAAAGGGGGTGGGCTTCCCCCTCTTATGTAAGAGGGACAAATTGTTCCCCTCAAAATTGCGATAGGGGTAACCCCCTTTTTTCCCAAGGGGGCCCCTAAAGCCCTTTTAAACCCAGGCGGGGCCCAAAAGCTCCTCCCATGTACAATGTAAACCTTTCCAAACCGGGAAAAACCACCCTGGGCCTGGAGCCTTAAACCCCCCCACCGCCCCAAACATCCTAAATCGCTCCCCCTTGACTTCATCCTCGTTTTGGGGACCAGCTATTTTCCCTTTTCCCCCCCTGCCCAGCCCGGGAAATAAAATTGCCCCAAAAAAAAATTTTTTAATTTCAAAAAAATTTTAAAGAAAAAAAAGGGCCCCAAGGGTATTTCTGCCAAACTGTGTAAAAAATTCCCTCAGAATCAGTCACCAATTCCCCCCTCGAATTTCTGATCCCGGCAACCACCGTCCTGGGGCTTTCCGTTCTGGCTAAAAAGGCTAAAGCCCTCCCATTTTTATCCCCCTCAGCAAATATCGTGTGTCTGTGTCTACAATCGGTTCTGCGTATACTGGGTAAGGAGTAAATTGTAGGCTCTTTGTTTCTTTTCCATCTCATGCTTATGGACTTCATCCGGTTGCCTACCATATTCTGCTTCCGCCTGTGCCAACTCCCCTTCCATCTCCACCCTCCGTGCGTTAAGATTAGCTCTTTGTGATGCTATGGCATTAATAAGAGTCCCTCTAGTCACAGCCTTCAGGGCATCCCATGTTATCAAAGGGTCAGCAGAACCCTTATTGTTCTCCCAATAGCTGACTATACCCTCCCTACACTTTTCCTTCACTATCGGAACTGCCAACCATTTAGGGTTCAGCCTCCAACCCTTTCTGGTCCCTCCAGTCTGCTGAGAGACCCTCACCAGCAGGGGGGCATGATCCAAGATACCTCTCGACAAGTACTCTGCTGCCACCACATGAGGCAACAGCTCCCCGCTTGCAAAGGCGAGGTCTATGCGAGAGAGGGACCCCGAGGTTGCAGAATAGCATGAGAACTGCCTATCTGACGGATGTTTCCACCTCCACACCTCTGTCAAACCACACGAGCCTGCCCAAGTCTCTAAAGTGGGATCATGCGATGGTCGCGGACGCAGGTGATCCATATTTCTACACAGGGTTGCATTAAAGTCTCCCATCAACAGAACGGGAACTGTGGGAAATAACGCCATAAGGTTCGCCAATTGTTCCAAAACAGAAATAGACAAAGGAGGGGGTGCATATACCCCACCCAGAACATATTCCACTCCCCGTATTTGGGCATGTATCACTATGTATCTACCAGAAGGATCAATGTGGACATGCAACAGAGTGAAAGGGAGGCTTATTGCTACTAGTATGGAGACCCCTCTAGCTTAATTAGAGTAGACCGCATGATAACTGAATCCTATCCACGGCCTTTTAAGTGCTAAAGTTTTTTGCCCTCTCAAGTGCGTTTCCTGCAATATTACAATGTCTGGGTTATATGGTCGCAAAAAATTAAACACTAATGCTCTTTTGTTTTGCAATTGAGCCCCGAGACGTTCCATGAGACTACATTAAAGGACGCCATTTGTAAGCTGTACGCCAAATCTCCTTCCAGATAGGGCAGACCCAGACGTCGGACCCCTTGTTACACCATCCATACCACAAACACACCACACACACACCGCAAAACTTGTAAAAGCTGCAAGAACATGAAACATTCCCCACTTCACGCCTCCCTACCCATACCGACCCAACATGGATGAGCTTTGTGCCCTAAACCTTCTGTGAAAAAACATCTAACTCTTCACTCCATCGGGGAGCGTACCGATTTACAAAACTTGCTTTCCCTCACTCCCTAGATCGTCCAGGAAAATAAAACAAACTACTGACCTAGAAAAGGGAGAAAACCCTGCTAGAAGAATAGGGTGAACAAAAAGATGAAAAAATTTGACTAAAACTCATAACTCTGAGCTCCTTAGAAATAGAGATCCCCTCTAACCTATAAACCTAATTTTCCCTGGCCCTTTTCCCCACATATAACACCAGGCGTGTCCCACATTATTGAACCAAGTCAGTCTCAGGAAGTAACCCAAGACGCCTAATCCCTCCCATAGGCCACCCCGGTAACACCTCACCCCCGCACTGGTCAATGAGACCACAATGAAGACAGTTCCCTCAGCGTCTTCTATCTCTGCGCTTGTCCAACCACTCATTTGCTTCCTCTGGAGTAGGAAAAAAAAGTCTTGTCCCGGTCTTGGCCCCCTTAAACGTGTGGGATAAAACTGGAGTATCTCAGTCCAATTTTCTCAAAGGGGTTCGTCAGTGGTGAATGTCGCCCTTTCTTTGGGACCTCGCGTGTAATCGGAAAAGGAAGCCGGGTATTCTCAAATTTTTTCCTCGCCTTTCTTCCTCGGGGGGCCTCAGAATGCGTCACAATCTCGATTTGGCACCCTCATGATGAAAGGACGTCAGGGGACCAGGTGGGGGGCGGGCCTGGTTGGGATACGTCCTCTTTCAATCCACAAAATGAGGATAAAGGGTATTGGATCTAGGAGCTGTCAGACCCCGGGTTCTCTGTAAAATTTTTCCGGGGCATCTCCTTCCGCACTCTTGGGGGACCCCGTAACCACATTATTTTGCGATTGCGGTTCTCCGTCCTCCATCTTTCTTGCAGGATTTTAATTTGTTTTTTGCATAGTTGTAGTAATCCTTGTATGGTTAGCCGTAGTGTCCTCCACGTCACTAATGCGCCGTTCAGCCTCTGAGGTTCTTTCTCTGACTTTGTCAATGTCCTCTCTCAAGCGGTTAATATCGCCGGGATATGATCTTTTTAAAACTGTCAGTGCGCTGGCAAGGCATGGCAGCATTATTTTATCAGTAGCTAACTACCCTGGAGGCCGCGCCTCCCCCGTTTGACCAGCGTCCACCACTAAGGATGTGGTAGCAGAGGGTTGGGAAGACCCTGTTCTGCGGCCCCTAAAAGCACACCCCCAGTCAAGGGCAGAAAACTCTTTGTTCAGTAAGCGGTTTAAAGGGGGCCTGGTCACTTTTAGGGGTATGAATGCAGTGATTTCTGTAGGATTCCCTATTTAGGACTCCTATTAAATTAAAGGGCACCCCCTTTGTGGATGAGAGGGGCCCCCTGGACCCCTGCAAGTGTCCCCCTGCAATCAAATTCCTGCTCACTGCAGGGACCCAGCTACAGCAGGCCTCCAGGGGATAGTTTAGAGACTGACCGATTGCTAGGGATTTACAATGGTGGGGGCCGACCCCCCCTCACAGCCCGGGAGTGCCGGGGGATTCAGTATCACCCAGATCTGAATTATAGGTGCCCTTATCAGTGTCCTCCACCCCCTGATGATCATGTATTGCCGGGATCCACTAGCGTCAGGGCAATGACCAGAGTTTGCGGGGTCTGGGAATCAGCCTGGCTGGGCTCTCCCCCCCCTTTTGACCACCCACCGGGGTCTTTTGGGCAGGTGTCAGTGTCCTCTTCCGGCCTCTCTCACCGCTCAGCCCGGGGTGCCCAGTACCGCCATCTTCGGGGCTTCCCCCCGCGCTCGCACGCGGCCCCCGTTTCGCTTCGTCCCAGTATCCCCGCCGCCTCCGAATCACTGGCGTCCCCTCCGCGTCGTCTGGTAAGTCTGGGAGCACTTTTCCTCTCCTCAGGTCCCGCTGCAGCTCCACTCACGGATGCCTAAAATGGCCGCTGTTCCTGCCGTCGGCACCTCGCGTCCGCGAGGAAGTGGGGGACAACTGACTTGCGGCCACTTCTCGCAGGTCCAGCCCGTAGTTGGGGTCTTCAATGGTCCCTCAGCCGGCCTCCGGTATCAGATTGAGAGGTGTTAGGTCGGGGAATCAGGATAATTTTCAGGATCAGTGTCGGAGCTCACTCTCTGTGCGGCCCCACGCAGCCGCAAACCACGCCCCAGCTTTTCAATACTTTAGGTTATTGAACATTGAAACGGACACTGACCAAAAATGAAAGGGCAAAATTATCATGATGTCAACGAAATTATGCTGAAAACCCCCTCCACTCTTTCTCGGGGGCTCACTGTATCGTGTTTAAAGACAAGGTTTTGTCATAATCGTGGAACACGATGTAAAAGGATGCGCTCTTTGCACTATTGTAGGGAATTTTGCCCCCGCCGGTTCTTTCCAGCTGGGGGGACATTTCCTTGTCGACTGGTTCCACTTTAGTTATTTGGCAGTTTTCCCCTGAAAACCCCCGAGAATGGAAATGTGAAGCGATTTTAATAGTGGCGGCTGCATCTGCATGTCAACAAAACAAGCATTGATAAAACCAAACCCCGCTCCCTATCATATTTTTAGCATGGCACAATGTTCTCAAAACCCTCAGGCTCTCCCAGCCCAAAAAACTGTTTTTCAACACGATTGCCAAAAAAATTGGGTCAAACAATTTTTTTCGAAAATTTTGGGAAATTTGGGGAACCGAGTTTTTGAGAAATTCACCCATCTCTAGTTGTCATCATATTTTTCCATGCTAATTTCATTAGTTTTTTTTTTTTTTACACAAAAGAAAAAGGATAACAATGTTTTGAACTTTTGACTTTCAGGCTCCAAACCTCACCATCTATTACAGCTAGAGATTGGGGAAACGATTAACAAAGGGGGAAATTGTTTGAATTTCAGGAAACTTCGTTCTGAAGAAGTCGAACTTGGGGTACTTGGGGTGAACAAGTGTGCTTTAGATTGAAAAATGGCGCAGACATGGCGTTACATGGGCAAGAACTCGAGAGGAAAGGCATGCCTATGAAATTGCAGAGTAAGGGCAATCAGAGACCGACGGGTTCTGTGAGTCCCCACACTAATAAGTGGGCGCGACGCTGGGAGCTCATACCGCCTCACGTATGATTAGGAAGGTTGCTGCCGCGTGTTTATGATAGCTGATACTAAATAACCATTTTATACATGATTTTTGGGGGTGTTTTCTTGTCCGAGACTCTTCCTTAACTTCTTTTTCTATTTTGTGGGGGCATTGGATCAAAAAGTCCAGGTGTGTCCAGTGCGCGCATATACATTTTAATGCTATCTGCTACAGCACATTGAATATCCAAGGGCAAGCCTGTTCCGTGTATTCTTTAAAAAAACGTGTTTTTTCAATCAAATCCCCTTCATTTTTGGCTCCAATTATTTTGCGCAATTTTAAACCGGGTTAATTAAGCGTTGTTTGCGCTTTTTGGGACTAAAAAAAAAACGTTTTTTTCACGGGCCAAAAAAAATTTTTTCCCGTAGCTAATTTTACAAGGAAGGTTAATTACAAATTTTTTTTTTGTTGTGTAGCGTAAAAACACGCCCTTGAACACGCTACAAAGCTCTAGTATTTGGGTTGCTCAATTCTTTTGCCCCAATTTTACATCAGGGGGGGTTTAAAAAGCGTGTTCTGCTCTGTGATGACTAAAAAAAAACGTTTATTTCACCGCCAAAAAAAAAAATTTTTCCTGAGAAATTCACAGCGAAGGGGTTTAAATTTAAATTTTCCTCTTGTTTTAGCGTAGAAAAAAACCCTTGTAACACCTACAAAGCTGTAGTTTTTTGCTGTCAATTCTTTTTCGGGAAATTTTCATCCCAAGGGTTAATTAAGCTTTGTTCTGCTGCTGTGGTGACTAAAAGAAAACGTTTATTTCACCGGCAAATTTTTTTTTTTTCCTGTAGCATAATTCACAAGCGAAGGTTAATTACAAGTTTACCTCTTTTTGTTTGCATAGAAAACACGCCATTGTAACACGCTACAAAGCTCGTAGTTTTTGGTTGCTCAATTCTTTTTCACAATTTACATCCAGGGGTTAATTAAGCTTTGTTCTGCTGCTGTGGTGACTAAAAGAAAACGTTTATTTCACTGGCAAAAAATAAATTTTTCTGTAGCATAATTCACAAGCGAAGGTTAATTACAAGTTTTCCTCTTGTGTAGAGTAGAAAACACGCCAGAGTAACACAATACAAAGCTCGTAGTTTTTGGTTGCTCAATTGTTTTGCGCAATTTACATCCAGGGGTTAATTAAGCGTTGTTCTGCTGCTGTGGTGACTAAAATAAAACTTTATTTCACCGGCAAAAAAGACATTTTTCCTGTAGCATAATTCACAAGCGAAGGTTAATTATAAGTTTTCCTCTTGTTGTGTAGCGTAAAATACACGCCATTGTAACACGCTACAAAGCTGGCAGTTTTTGGCTGCTCAATTCTTTTGTGCAATTTACATCCAAGGGTTAACTAAGTATTTTTCTGCAGTTGTTCTCAGTAAAAGAAACTTTGTTTTTTCACCGCCACAGAAGAAATTTTGAAGCATAATTCATATTCGAAGGTTAATTAAGCCTGTTTGTGCTTTTATATTCTATAAAATACACAGAGTTTTTAAACGGCACATACAATTTTTCCTGCCCATTTGTGGAGTGCAATTTATATCCAAGGGTTACCCAAGCTTCTTAGTGGGTTCATTTGGAGTCAAATACCGGGTGTGTATTTATCATATACAGATATCTTCATCAAACAGTGTCTATACATTTTAGAACAAACAGTATGTCAGACAGAGAGGTGGGGGGCTCTTCACCTGCGAGTGCAGGTCCAAACATTCCAGGCCCAGGTCGCAGGGGGGGTCACTCGGTGGGGCCACAACTCCCCAGCATCTAGCGGCCTGTGTTGTTCGCAACCCAAAAATTTTCTTGGGGGGGGGTTTTTGGTTGATGGGGTATATTTCCCCCCCAGATGAATTGAAAAGAAGAGTGGGGGGAAATAAAAAACCTTTTTTGGCATGGGCCCCGGGGCGGGTAAAGGGCCCTCCCCCCGTTAAACCCCCCTTGTCCATCCGGTCCCTCGCCAGAGATCAAAAGGGGTTTGGGGCTCAGGCACTATATAGCGGGAATGAACAATTTGAGGGGGGGCATCACAGCTTTTGGCACAAGAAAGGGCGCCAAAATATCCCCGCTTTTTGCAGTAGGGGGCAAAGTATAGAATGTAAGGGGGCAAGGGGAGGTCATGTTGTGATGGGTCAAGCCTCTGCATCCCAAGCCCGTGATGAGGCCGCAATGGAGATGAAACAAAATAGATGATAGTACCCGACTGACTTGGGACCCCGGGGTGGGGGGGGCTTCACATCGCAGGGAAGGGGGCGTCAGCTTGCGCCCAGGCGGGGCGCAGCCAGAAAGTGGTTTGTTGGCCGTTATCAGCAGGATTGCAGATGTGAGGTCGGGGGGCCAACGGCCACGGGTAGAAAAACCCCCTTCGCAGGTGTAAGAAAGTAGCGGCACAGGGGGTCAGTGAGGGAGCAGCGGGGTATCTCAGTGCGGGGCGTTGGCGGTAAAATCAGTACTCGGCGGTGTGGCAGTTCTTTTCTAAGAACCCAGGACCAATATGGTAATGTATAATCTTAGGGAAAAGTGAAGGGCCCAGGGATAACTTTTTCACCACGGCCCCCGTCAAACCTGCAGCGTCACCTCCGGTGGCCTGGGAGAAAAGCTCGAGTTGGGTGGGTTCCACCTCCGCCGCGCAACAGAGCGCAGCAGCAGCGCCCAGTGGGAGCAGCCATTGCACCATAAAGGCCCATCACCTCTGAGAAAGGAGCTGTTTCTCTTTGCCATCATCTCCGGGTCCAGATCTCCTGCTCAGATGCAGTCGTTCGCGAGGCTTGCAAGGAGACAAAGTATGCGTCCACCTCCTAAGGTGCAGAAGCTGACCTCTCCTGTCCAAGTTTTGGGTTGCTGCACCCCTCCCCCTTTCCCAAAAAGGGGCTCTGCACCTTCAGAGAACTAATAGCTTTTCCGAGCCGAGATGGGGAAATTCCCAAACCGAATTTATTTTTCCCAAAAAACAGTACAACCTTTATAAATATTTTAAAAAAAGGGGGGCCGTTTTTTTATAGTGAAGCGTTTTTAAAGCGGCGGCAGTCATGTGTGTTCATACTAAAACAAAAAAATTTTTATGGGGACCAAACCCAACTCCCTCTGCAAATTTAAGCATGGACAGCGTTCTACAGCCCTGCAGGCCTGTGCAGCCTGGAATAGTGTTTTTTTTTAAAGGTTCGTTCCGAAATAATTCGGACCAAAGTTATTTTTGTCGGGAAATTCGGCGAAGTGACCGAACCGAATTTTTGAGAAATTCGCCCATCTCTAATTACAGCTTAGAAAATGAGACTACCATCATTTTCTAAACAATCATCTTGGCTATCTCATACATAAATTTGACTTGAAACTCTTAACCAAAAAAATGCTTAGTTTTGCAGATTTTTGTCAGTAACTCTTGTTACTGTTTTTGCCCCGGGGGTTGGAAATCTTTTTCTTCTTGTAAATTTCAAACTACAAACCCACATTCTCTAATAGCTCAGTGTGTTATCGGGTTGATTCCTAAGTGAAAGCTCACTGGTTCAAATTAAGGAAGAAGATTTCAAAACAAAAGTTAAACAGCAGCATCCAGCTCATCGATAGTGTTCTCTCAGCTACAAAAACTGCCAGACTGCATCTTGTGATAAGTGGATGTCCAGGCAAAATATTGGCATCAACAAGTCAGTTGATCTCAAGGTCTATCAGCTCTGGAGCAACAAACACGGCAGTGGAGGTGGCTCGTATGCTTCATAATAGTCAGATCACAGCACAATGCATGGCATCCACCGTAGCTACATGACAGTGAATAACTGTCTGAATTGTGACCCAAGAAGGTGAAGAAACCTCAACTTCAATATAATCTTAAGAAACTTTGGCTCGTGTTTGCAAAATAGCCCAAAAAGCACAATAGAAAATTGGAAATAATTGGGTGATTTCAAGCGACGGGACTCAATTTAATAGACTGGGCTGTGATGCATGCAAATGAGTCTGGAAGAATCAAGGGAAAAGGGGGCTCTCGTATCCACAAATTTAATGAACTGTCAAGTTCGGTGGAGGAAACCTGATGTTATGGGTTGTTTCACAGCCAAAGGCATTGGATACTTGATCAGGATCGATGGTAGTGTTGAGCGATTTTTATTGACAAAGTTGAAATCGGCAAGGTTTTTATTTTCCAATCATGCGATAATTCAGGTTAAACATCTGAGCATCATCTATAAGTCATCGCGCCTTTTTCGTGCGCTTCCTGTAATTTTGGCTGCCAGCAAAATCAGATTAACAGAATCTAGAGGCGGGTAGGACAATAGTGTGTGCGACGGCATGACAGGGTGTGTATGGTTGCGATTGGACTGAAAAACTCATCATTACCCTCGTTTTTCCACATAGAACAGCGTGTCCTGTTCAGCCTCAGTGTCTCTCGAGCGTCCTCATGGCGGGATAGGACCTGTGCTCTGCTCTGTGGGCCAAACAAGCTGCAGCTAGAACAGGAGAAACTCTACTATTAGTTTTACTGTGTCCTTCCAATGAGATTAGTTATATATGAGGAGATTTGAAGATTTTATGTAGTTAGACAAGAGAATTTTGCGAAGCAGCATCTACTGCTGAAATCCACGGCGGTGGGAGCGGAGAGAGGGGGTGGGGGGGGAGGGCGGGCGAACACAGACAAGCTCTATCTATAAGAGAACACTGATAAAGTTCACAAGACTTAGTGGAAGGATCATAGTAAGTGGAATATCTTTAGTATAACAGATTTTTCTATTGAAATATATTCTTTATATTGGCAGCCTGAACGTATATTGGATGTCACATCATTTTCTAAGAACTGCAGGTCTTCTTTGTATTAGGTGCTACAAAACTCCGACGAGAAACTCCACTTTATTATCATATACGTCACTGTGATAACGTCCACCTTGCAGTGAGAAATTAGCGAATCTCAGCAATCATGTAGTCAGCACAGGTGTTTGTTGCAAAAATACCTGTGTATCATACGAAAACCTAGCACAGTTACGTGTTTTTTGACTTTTGCGCACCCAGCATTGTCATTTGACGCAGGCATCACGTAAACTTCAAAACAGCAAAACTATATTCACCACACGGTGAATTGAAAAGGTGCAAAAAATACGCGTGTTTAGTTATACAAAACATTAACAGATACTGTTTTTTTGACTTTGCACACCCAGCATGTTCATTGACCGCATCATCCACGTAATCTTAAACAGCAATTCAATATCACACACTGGCCACAGGCTGAATTGAAAGGTGCAAAAAATACCGTTTAATAGAAACCAAAACATAACATTTTACGTGTTTTTTGACTCTTGCGCAACCCAGCTTTGTTCATTGACCGCAAGACACCACACGACGTAAACTCTTAACGCAATTCATTATATCACCACAGGTAATATCAAGGTGCAAAAAATACCGTTTATTATACCAAAACATAACAGATCCACGTGTATTTTTTGACTTTATGCGCACCCAGCCATTGTTCATTATGACGTGCAGCACCTACGTAAGTCTTAAAACAGCACAATTCTTCAATATTCACCCACAGGTGAATTGAAAGGTAGGCAAAAGAGAACGTTTATTATACTAAAAAAAAAACTAAAAGGGAGTTTGAGGTTCTATACACACAGTTACTTGTTTTTTGACTTTTGCAATACCAGCATTGTTCATTGACGCAGCATCCACGTAAATCTTAAACAGCAATTCACTATATCACCACAGGTGAATTGAGAAAGGTGCAAAAAACCGTTTTAATTTATACCAAAACATTAACAGATACGTGGTTTTTGACTTTTGGCGCACAGTCTCAGCATTGTTCATTGACGCACGACAACCCGCGAAACTCTTAAACAGCTAATCTTATTCACCACAGGTGAATTTGAAATGTGCAAAAAATACCGTTATTATACCAAAACATAAACAGTTACGTTTTTATTGACTTTTTGCAACACCCCTCATTGTTCATTTGGGACGCAGCAATCTCATGTAAATCTTAAAACAGCAATTCTATATTCACTACAGTGAAATGAAAGTGCAAAAAATACCGTTTATATCCAAAACATAAACAGTTACTGTTTTTTGACTTTGCACACCCAGCAATGTATTCATTGACTGCAGCATCCACGTAAATCTTAAAACAGCAATTCTAATAGGTCACCGCTCAAGGTGAATTGAAAGGTGCAAAAAATACCGTTTATTAATACCAAAACATAACAGATACATGTATTTTGGATTATGCCCAGCCCAGATTTGTTGATAGACACCTTTGGCCAGTTAAATTTGAATCCAGCAATTTGTTTTTTGATTAGAGGGATTTGAGAATACTTGATTGCCATCTTTAATAAGAACTTTCCAAAACTTAATCCATAACCATCTCAATTTTATATTCTGAACATGAGCGAAAGTGCAGGTGGGTAAGCGAGCAAGAGGGGGTAGCACATGAGAGAGGTACGAGAGAAGGTGCTCCTTCCAGTGCTGTCGACAACACGCTAGCCAGTGGATCGTCAATTGCAGGACGTCCAGGCCTGTATCGCTGGGTCAGCGGCCCTGAGAATCTAATAACGAACATCGTCGCCAATCTGTCGCTTCAGTTGTTTAATTCAACTGCCTCTAGCAGTCTTACCTCCTCGCCTCGCAGTTTTAACGGCCTCCACAAATGTCCGTCATCACATCATCAGCATCCGTCCAACATGAAGCATCCACAATGTCAACTCGTGAACCCACCACTTGTGATAATCATTGTCCTGCGGACCTATTTGAAGACAAAATGCAGTTGGTGTCAGAAGCAATTAAAATATCCAAGAGGAGATTTAGTCTGCTTCTGACGCCCAGTTACTGATTGCCATCAGAAAAAGGTGAAAGGAAGGCCCGGTCAATCGGCAAAAATCCCGGGCGGTCGCAACGCCTTGCAGTGCCCTTTCTTGTAGCCCACAGCCTTCTGATGCCAGAAAGTCAGGACGACCAAGTTCACCGATGTTGATGATATATGATCGATGATGACGACATTGCGGATCCATCCTGTCTTTTCCGCAGAATTTGCCTTGCGAGCGCTCATCATGGACGGGAGGAAGACGATGGGGTATGTCCAATACGGTCCCGCCACAAAAAGGGAGAGGTCGTCGCAGAAAGTCCGCTGATATGATTCCGCCAGCCACGGTCGGCGCAACCCGCTCCCTCGCTTTATCGCCGTCTAAAAAAGGTCAGGACCTCTCAAGCCTTGTCCTTCTTTGAGGCAAGCTCTGAATTCACCCAGCGATGTCATATGCCGCCTTGCCGAAACGCATAAGTAAGGCAAGGAACCTTAAGTGGTTTAACCACCACCAACATGTCTAGTCACATGCAGCGAATGCATGAGTTGAAATAGGAGGGAACACATGCCAAAAAAGGCAGACCGACGCCGGGCCTCCAACCACATGTCACACCTCTGTCTCCGCCTTCCGCCTCCTCCGCCACCACCAAGCGTACCCCCACCCCCCCCCCCCCCCCCCCCTCCCTCACTGCCCATGACTCTCAGAGTCATGAACAGGGATCAGCCTTCCGCTTCAGCCTCCACCGTCGCCGAGTACCACCAGCACCACCAGAGACCTATCCTACCCCTTCTCCCCTTCCCGCCAGTTTGACGACCTGCACGCCGTACAGCGCATCTAGCAGCAGCCTTCTGTCTCAGGTTTGGGAGCAGAAAACACTTTCAAACCGCAAACCATCCCAAAGCCAAAGAGCCTGAAATGTCGGCATTGCCAGTCTCTTTTGGCTTGAAATTTGCCTTTCTGTCTGGTGGACACAGATGTGGGTTCCGTCCACGTCATGCCCCACAGACTGCCCCCAATACCGAGAGGCCGAGCACTCATTTCTTTTGCCAGGAAAAGCCGTGCTCCTGCCCAGGCCAGCCACGTGTGTGCATCTACGAAATTTACAAGCGCGTTGTCTGCACTGTGTCCGGGAAACAGTCCAACTCGACCCACCGACACATGGACTACGTAAGCACGGCCAAAGAGCCATTATATCTCTGAGAGAAGCTCACTGGTGACTGGTTGGATGTCGCTGGGGGTGACGTGGTTGGCTCCTCAGGCTCGCGCACGCTCTCAAGAACGCAGGGTTGTGGTGCAGGGCGCTCGAGTTCCCCCAAAGGTCATCTGGTGGCAGTCACGTGCACGAGAAACCAAGGGCCGGAGTTGAAATTAATCTGTCCTTGGAGACCGTCCAACACAGGGTCAGGAGCTGTGGACGGCTCCCGCAACGAGACCGAGCGCTGGATGAGTGGTGACAAAACCTTCGTGTCCAAGGCACTGGTGGTCCGAATCGCTATAACGGGCGAAAGTCACGCTGCCGCCCTAAGATCGGTAGCTGGAAGCACATCCTTGCCTGGCACATTTCATGAACCTAGTCATCTAGAAATTTCTAAAGAGCTACCCGGGTCTGGACTAGCCTGCCGAGTTCGAACTCCTCAAAGTCTAAATTCGCACTTCCGCCAGTTCACACCCTGCTTCGTCCCGCCGTTGCTGCGTTGCAGCGTCAGCTCGGCCCTCCACTGTCAACCGTCTTATTGTTGATGTGGCAGAGCACGCTTGGAATTCCTCTCCACATTGCTCCAGAGATTGTGGCAGCAGCGCAATGCCATTACGCAGTACGAAGTGACACATGCCTGACAAGGCAGCGGTGCGGGACCTCTGGTACTTGAGCCGCGCCGAGAGTGGAGAAGGTAAAGAGCTTCTGCACCTCACCTTGCCAGTTTTTTGAAGAAGCCACCAAAATGGTCAGTGCGGCACAATGCGCCTTGTCGCATGAGCATTGTGGTGATCGTTAGTTCTGGAACGCTCGTTGTCATCTGAACAACAGGTCCGCACGCGACGAGGAGGAGAACGAACACAGATGCGGACACGGACGTGCCGTTTCTCCTCCGTCAAAATCCACAAGGCCCAACATTTCACAAACTTTCATCGTCTTCATTAGGCGCCAGTGGATTCGGGGTCCCAGTAGCTAGTGCAAGGTGGGCGCATCAGCTCTCAGGGTGCATCATCTCAGGCTAAGTCAGGGCTGTGTTGAAGCTGAGCCGGAGCAGCGGTGAGGAGGAGGAGGAGGTATTCTAGACACCGATGTTCACCGTGACGTCCATGCCTTGAAAGAGGTTTGGGAGCGCGAATTTGAGCGGAGGAGGGAAGATGTGAGGAAGATCAGTTTGCGCCTACAGTTGCCCCTCGACCAGAGTCTTGGAAAATCAATGTGCTCCATCTCTCACATGAGTGCTTGATGCTCCATTTCCTCCAACATGATTCCTCGCATTAAGGACATCAAAATGAAACAACAGTACTCGGGTGGCCACCCTCCCGATCCCCGGTACAACAAACAAAACTCAGCACTTTTCCTTCCACCCACCCAAATAAGAGAGTAAACAATGCAGGAAATGGGAGACCATCTGTCTGGATTGTATCAAGCTGCGGAGACATCTGGAGAGTCGTCTGTGCTCACGTTCCCCAAATGTGACTTCGACGGGTGGAACAGACATCAGCGACGATGACAGCAGTAGAGTGCCATAGTAGGTGCGTAGCGGCAGGCATCCGCAGGCAAGGAGGCAGAAGCCTAATGAGTGATGGACCTCTGCAATTCTTTTATTTACCACCTCACCAACGCATGCATGCTGGGGCGACACATCCAACACACTGAGACCATTCTTTAAGTGATCATGGTGCAGCGACTAAGCTGCGTCTGCAACACGATGTTTTTGTATAGTGTTTCCGGACCCAATAGACTTCTGGGTATCCAAAATGGACGAATGTGCCCCGAGCTCGCTAGCGCCACGCCATAGAGGGTGGTTGGTCTCGTGCCCACAGCCAGCGTCATATCGACAGCGGACCTTTCCAGCACAACTGGAGGAGTCCATTACAGACAAACGCATCACGGCTTTTCCAGCAGATAATGTGGATCGTTTGCGACTTTCATCAAAAAAGAACAGGCATGGATCTCTGAATGATTTTGTGCTCCAATTGCCAGAGGTCCACCGATTAGTTGCCGGTCTACTTCACATTCCTCTTCAAACGAAAGTCCTCTTGAAAACTTTTTTAAAATGATCATTTCTTACTGCAATTTTTATTCCTTCCACAACAGTTCATTTTGCTGGTTTTGGCCTTTTGGTGAGGAGACTTTATAAGACAGCAAGGTTTTTTCATGACAACGACCGTAGGTTCCATTTACTCACTTTACTTCTAAGAATTTTCGCATGTCAATGGTTTTGAGGTCATATTGCTGTGATATACGAGCTATACATTAATGGTCTTTCTGGAACAGAAATTTGGCTTTTAAGTGCATTTCTCCCTACACAGTGTTTTTAATAGTGCGGCTGGAGAATCATACTTTATAATATTTTTGGGTCATGTTGCTTGTGAGATCAGCAATAATGCAGTCAGGGCCCTTATGGACAAAATGTGGCTTCTAAGATGGCATTTCTCCCTCACAATTTTCTAACAGTGGCTATGAAATCATTTTAATAATTTCTCGATGATGGTCACAGGCTTCTCTTTGAAAATGCAGCAATACTGGACAGGTCTATTATAAAAAAAAATGTGTATTCTAACAGACACAATTTTGTTCTTCACAATTGTCCAAAAGTGGCTTCAAGGTCCATACTTGAATTTATCTGGGACATTTTGCTGGTGACGTCAGCAATACTACAATATCCTATTATAAAAAAAATGTTGTTTCTAACAGACATTTTCGCTATCTTCACAATTGTCCAAAGTGGCTCAAGGGTCATGCTTTGAATTTTTGGGAGCATTTGCTGTGACATGCAGCTATACTACAGGTCCAAGTATAAAAAAATTTTGCTTCTTAACAGACAGTTTGTTTCTCCGTTCACAATTGTCAGAGTGCTCAAGGGTGACGTGCTTGTCAGAAACAGAAATAGGTAGTACACTGTTAATGGCCACATGTTGCAAAAATGACTTGTGTTGCAAGATCTTTAACATAGCTATTAGCATCCCTGTATTAGACAACCCATTTAATACAATTAAAAAAAGAGACGCGAAAGACACTGGTCGGGATTCCATCCTATTTTAAAAATGATGTTTTTCTAGAATTAAACTACATAAAAAACTGTGCATGTACAAAATTACTGGTAAAAAATTCCTCTAAATTTGTACAAGGAGGTACAGAAAAACTAGAACTCATATGGTAGGTTATTCAGAGCAACATGGAGTATGGAGCCACGGACAGAACAGGACCAAAGTAAAGAGACAATTTCCTCCAGCACTTGAGTAAAAATTACAGAAAATAGTAATGTCCAAGAAAAAGGGCAACCTGGGTGTAACAGGAGCGTTTTTAACCACCAGTATTTCCAGTGAAGCTCAATTTGGTCCTCACTCATACGGAGGGCAAGCGCTACCCAGGACAGGACAGTATATGTCCATTGAAACTAAAATGGTGGTGAGAGAAACGTCCCTTTTTCCGGCACTCTTTAAACGAGCGAGTGGGGTCATGCATATTTCAGGAGGGCTCATGCACTTGCCCCAGCACAGGTATAGTCAATGTCTAGTGAAACTAAAATGATTTTGAAATATCTCCTTTTTCCGGCACTTTAGTTAATGTGGGGTCAGTGCAGGTTATTGGGGCTCATGCTGTGGCCCAGGACAGGTATAGTCAATGTCGCATGTAAAATAAAATATGGTTTCAAGACTCCTATATTTCCGGCACTTTTTACGACTGGGTCAATGCAGGTTTTGAGGGCTCATGCTGTGGCCCAGACAGGCTCAATGTGCCAGTGAAACAAAAATCGGAGTGGTGAAAGACTCCTTTCCAGGCACTTTTTAATCTGTGGTCATGCAGGTTTGGGGGCTCATGCCATGGCCCACAGGAAAGCTATAGTCAATGTCCAGTGAAACTACAATGGTTATTGAAAGACTCCTATTTTCTGGCAATTTTTAATCTGGGGTCATGCAGGTGTTGGGCTCATGCTGTGTGGCCCAGGACAGGGATATCTATGTCCAGTGAAACTAAAATGGTAGGATTTCAAAGACTCCTTTTTCCGTCAACATTTAAATCGGGGTCATGCAGGGTTTGGGGCTCTCACTGTGGCCCAGGACAGGGATAGGTCTATGTCCAGTGAAACTAAAATGTGAGTTTCATAGACTTCATTTTTATGCGCCACTTTTTAAATCTGGGGTCATGCAGTTTGTGGGGCTCATGCTGTGGCCCAAGGAACAGGTATAGTCAATGACCGAGTGAAACTAAATGGTGGTCTTCAAATGGACTCATTTTTATCGGCACTGCTTTTAATCTGGGGTCAAGCAGGTTTGGGGGCTCAATGCTGTGGGCCCAGGACAGTATATCAATGTCCATGAAACTAAAATGGTGGTTGAAAATGACTCCGTTTTTCCGCACCTTTTTAATCTGGGGTGATGCAGGATTGGGCTCATGCTGTGGCCCAGACAGGTATAAGTCCCAATGTCCAGTGTGAAACTAAAATGTGGTTTGAAAGACCCTTTATCGGCACTTTTACTCTGGGGTCCATGCAGGTTGGGGCTCACTGTGGCGCCGAGTGGGGGGTCAGATGTGTGTTGGTTGTGGAGGAAGGGTGAGGGGGTGGTGGGGTTGGGGGGGGTGTGTGTTTACAGGGACAGGGATAGTCTATGTCCAGTGAAACTAAAATGGTGGATCAAAGACTCCTTTTCGGCACTTTTTAATCTGGGGGTCCAAAGCAGGTTTTTGGGCTCATGCTGTGGAGCCCAGGACGAGGAGTAAAGTCTATGTCCAGTGAACACTAAAATGGTGGTTGAAAAGACTCCTTTTTACGGCACTTATTTAATCTGGGTCATGCAGCGTTTGGGGCACATGGCTGTGGCCAGGACAGGATAATCAATGTCCAGTCAAGTAACAATGATGTTACAAATCATCACTGCCTCTGGCACTTTTAAACATTTGTGGGTCATGCAGGTTAAAGGCTCAGAGCTGTGGTGCAAGACAGGGATAGTGAGAAAGGTCATGTGTTTTTTTTTCTGTGCTTTTTATAACCTAAGTTTGGTTTGCCTAAGATGTAGCACGTATCCATTTGACTGTTGTGATGTTAATTCCAGCTTCGTCCAGGCCTGTTTGGGTGTAAGAATGGAAGGAGTGATAGTGTTGCTCTCCATAGACTTTAATGGTCATCGGCGACATCTATCATCGACCATCGAATATCTCGATGATGTCCGACTATCAACCATCGACCGATGTCGATGCCAAACCTAATCGCTCAACACTCTGGTGATGTCACCTGCTGGGTCACTGATATGCAATTCAAACAAATACACACGCCCCTTCTGAGCACACGGCTGAAAAATGGAGGCAGAAGGTGGAATGAGATCGTGGCAGAACTCCTTTAAAAAATAGAGGTTATGAATAGAGATGGGCGAATCGATTCTAACGAAGTGGAATTCGTTCAAAATTTTCAGGAAAACTTTGGTTCTGAACAAAGTAAACTTTGGGGGGGACTTCGGTGAATGAAGTGTGTTTTTGATGTAAAAGGGTGTGACCAGGTGTTCATGGGGCAAAAAAATCTGGGGGGAAAGAAGGGCATAGCCTGCAGACATGTACAGAGATGAAGCCAATCAGAGCCCGGGCGGGATTTGTGACGTCCCCGCACATTAAGTCCGGGCCCGCGAGCTGGAGTATACCGCTTCACGTCTTTTTGGGGAAAGGTGCTCCCACGGGGGCTTATGAAAAACTCATTTAAAAAAAACTCATTTTTATACAGCGGTTTTTGGGGGGTGTCTCATTTGTCTCAGAGATGCTTCTCTTTAACTTTATTATTTTGTGGGGGATTGGATCTGAAGTCCCCGTGTGTGTCAGTGCAGCGGCATAACATTTTAATGCTATTGCTCACGCACATTTGAATATCCAAGGGTGATCTAAGCCGTTCCCGTTGTATTCATTTAAAGAAACGCGTTTTTACAATACAAATACCACTTTATTTTTGGCTCTCAATTCTTTTTCGCAATTTACATCAGGGGGGTTTAAATTTAACGTTGTTCTGCTGCTGTGGTGACTAAAAAAAAACGTTTATTTCACCGGCAAAAAATACATTTTTTTCCCGTAGCAAATTCACAGCGAAGTTTAATTACAAATTTTTCCTTTTTTTTTGAGCGTAGAAAACAGCCATTGTAACACGCATACAACAAGCTCGTAGTTTTTTGGTTGCTCAATTCTTTGCGCAATGTACATTCCAGGGGTTAAGTAAGTGTTGTTCTGCTGCTGTGGTGACTAAAAGAAAACTTTTTTTCACCGCCAAAAAATACATTTTTTTGTTGCATAATTCACAAGACGGGTTAATTACAAGTTTTCCTCTTGTGTGTAGCGTACAAAACACGCCATTGCTAAACGCTAAAAAGATGGTAGTTTTTGGTTGTCATTCTTTTTGCCCCTCAGTTTTAAATCCATGGGTTTAATTAAGCATTGTTCTGCTGCTGTCATGACTAAAAGAAAACGTTTATTTCACCACCAAAGAATGTTTTCCTCTTATTGTGTAGCGTAGAAAACACGCCATTGTAACACGCTACAAAGCTGGTAGTTTTTGTTTTGATCATTTCTTTGCGCAATTTTACATCCATGATTAACTAAGTATTTTTCTGCTATTGTACCTCAGTAAAAGAAAACTTTGTTTTTCCGCACACAGAAGAAATTCTGTAGCATAATCATATTCCCGAAGGTTAATTAAGCCTGTTTGTGGCTTTTATAGCTTCAGTAAAATACACAGAGTTTTTTACGGACCTACAAATCAATTTTTCCTGGCCCCTTTGTGGAGCGCCCAATTTATATCAAGGGTTACCAAGCTTCTTATGGTTCATTTGGGAGTCAAATACCAAGGTGTGTATTTATCATATACAGATATTTCATCAACAGTGTATGTACATTTTAGAACAAAACAGTATGTCAGGACAGAGAGGTGGCAGGGCTCTTTCACTGAGTCGTGGCAGAGCACAAACATTCCTGGAGCAGGACCCAGTCGCAGCACAGCAAGGGGACGTCGCAGCAGGGGTCACTCGGTGAGGTCACAACTGTCGCTGTCATCTAGCGGCCGTGTGCTGACTAGCAAACCCCAGGGTTCTTGATTGGTTGACTAGGTCATCCACTTCCGGCCCAGATGACATTGACAACCACAGCCAAGAATTCGGTGGGAATCGTCAGACACAACCCTTAGTTGGCCATGGCCCGGGAGGGGTCAGCGGCCCTCACCCGTCCTCAACCCGCATCTGTTCCATCCGCATTCCCTCTCAGCCAGAGATCTACTATGTGGGTCTGGGGCTCAGCGCCACTATATAGGAGAGTATGAACAATTTGAGGCGGGCGTCAGCAGCTTACTTTGGCAGCGAGAAATGGGGCCAATATCCTGCTTATTGCAGTAGGCGGCAAGTATAAAAGTGGAGAGTGGCATGGTAGGTCATGTTGTCAGGGGTCAGCACTCGTGTCAATACCAAGGACCGGTGATGAGGACAGCAGTGATGATTGAAAACAATTAGCTATGATGATGTAGCCGACGCACTTGGAGAGCCGGTGTGGCAAGGGCTTCATCTCGTCAGAGAAGGAGGGTGTCGCTGCGCATCAGGCAGGGCGCAGCCAGCAAGTGGGTTGGTGGCCGTGAGTCTGCAGTGTAGCTGACAGTGTGAGTCGGGAGCAAGCGGCCACAGGGTGACAAAACCCGCTTCGCAGGTCCCCCAAGAAAGTAGGGCACAGGGGCTCAGCGAGGCAGCGGCGGCAGTAGTCACTCAGTGCGGTGCGGCTGGCCGGTAAAAATCCGATACTCGACGGTGTGGCAGTTTCTTTGCTAAGACACCGCGGGCAGGAGCCGAATATGGGTATATCTAGAATCGGTAAGGAAGAAAGTGAAGCGTGGCCAGGGAGCTAACAATGGCACCACCGGCCTGCGTCAAAACATGCAGTGTCACCATCCGGTGGCTGGGAGAACTGGCATGGTCTCATCCCTACCGCCACAGCAATGCAGCAGCAGGGGCCAGTGGCACGCATCCCATTGCAGCCATTTCAAGGCTCCCCCACCTCTGCAAAAGGGAGTTGTTTCTCTTTGACTCTTTTCCCGGCCCCAGATGCTCCTGCCCCCTCCCCTATTTCATGGGGGCCAGCGCCCCTTTTTAAAGCGAGGCGATTGCAAAGGACAAAAAATTATGGCCCCCAAAACCACCCAAACTTTGGGGGGCAGGGGCCCTTGCTCCTGCCCTTAGTTGTTGGTACTGCAGTCCCCCCTTTTTCCCAAAATTGGTGGACTCTGCCCCGTTAAGAAAAAACTAATGGTTGTGTCGAGCGGTGGAGGGGTTCCAACCCGTATTTTTCTTTTCCCAAAAAAGGGCCCAAGTCCCACCCACTTCTAAATTTGTGAAACAGAAGGTGGGCCAGCCCTTGAGCTTATCGGTTTTTTTCCAAGGGAAGGGCAGGCGGACATCTGGGGGGGGGGGGGGGGGGCTGTAACTAGGGCCCGGGCCTTTACATCCTTTTAAAAACCAAAAGGGGTGAATGTGTTTCCTGCCCAGGACCCCCAAAAATTTGGACAGGAAAAGGGGGTTTTTCCCTCCCCCCCGTTGTCAAAATGCGGCTTTGTCCCAAGGGTCCGCCTCCCTCCTCCTCCACCACCCCCATTCACCCTCACAAGTACTGTCCTCATACCAGTGTAGGGCACAGCGGTGCACGCAGTTCTACACCGGCTTGCCCGGTGAACAAGTCACACAGGAGAAAAAACTGCTCAAGTCATGCAGAAGAAATCGATGTGTGGCTTTTCCGCCCAATGCAAATGGGAAACCCTGGTGAGGGAAAAATGGAAAAAACATGGTGTCGCCTGCAGAGGAGGGTGGTCCATGCGCCCTGCATGGCGCACGTTTTAAAATTTGGGTTGTGAAAAGGCCCCTGAAGTTTCCCCGATTTAAGAAGTTTCTGAAAACGGCCAGGAAATGTGCATGCACTTCACCATTCCTAAAAGCCAGGAAAAACCCTCCTCGAGTTGCGCGGCAGAATGGCCCCCCCCCAAACTCTGATATCCCGATTTTTCCCACCGCGGGTAATTCCACTACAAGTTGGCCCGACTGTATGAACAGAGAAAAGGCATTAACGATTTTTTGATGACCCGGGGGACAGGGTTTTCCCTGTGTAACTTTGTTAGCCAGTGGCAGTCATGGTGACACCGCCGTTTGTTGAGGCCATTCGGGGGGGGAGGCCACGTTAAATTTTCAGTTGCCCCGGACTATGGGATGAATAATGTCATTCCCCTGCTTCATGTCCCGGAGCAGATGCTGAAAAAATCTGTCGGGCAGGGGACTGGGACGTGGCGACTGCACTCGCGGCCCATGGTTTGGGGGGGGACTGAAATGGAGGGGGAGGAGGGTTGAAGGAATTGGGCGAAGCTTTTTTGGTAAATGAGTGGATTTTTAAACCCCGGTGACAAGAGAGGAGGGCAGGAGAGGGAGGAGGGGAGATGGGGAGAGGAAGAGAGGCAGATGACCGTAAAACAGGGAGTTACGTGGAGTTTGGGGGCAGGAAGCCCTTGAGTCACTTGTGGAGGCCTGCCCGCATGTGATTTGCCTGGTGTGAAGCCGAATAGTCGCATCCCGGCAGAGGGTGACTTTGGCCCTTTCCCCCTTTTTGGACCCCCGCTACCGGCCAAAATGGGCCTTTTTCACAGATATTGGAGGGAGGACAAATCAAATACTATAGGGGAAAACTCCGTGTCAGTTTGGGCCCTGCCTATGTTCGCAGTCCTCCCCTGACAGGTTTACCGGGATTTTTTCAGCGCTCACGTACTATGCCCGCGGTTGTGGGGAAAAGGGGGGGGGTAGGAGAGTACCCGTCCATCAGCAAACCAAGTCTGGAGTCAAGGGGGTAGCTTCCCTTTACCCCCTGTAGGAGGGCAGTCGCGCAAAGCAGCAGCCGCAGTACCCGGGGAGACGTGAAAAACAGGTGGGTGGGGGGGGCCCACTGGACAGAAAATCTGCCCCCATTATAATCCGCTGGATATGGGACCAAATAGATGTGTGGCCGCCTTGCCCAGTTTGCATGGGGAGCTGTCCGCCGGCCCCCCAGTGTGGATCAGAGGGGGTTCAGTGCGGGGGGGCCATCTTTACCCCAAGGAGAACCGCTTGTCCACGGGAAATGTGGAACGACTGACCTTTGTCAAGATGAATCAGGCGTGGGTCGGCCAGGATTTCCATACACCAATGCCTTAGGCGTCAGACTACATCAGCCCTGGACGCCTTCACCCAAACTGTGAGAAGTGAGTCTGGGTTCAACTACCTGCCTCAGCCACTATTTGATACCGCCAACCCGCCTGATGCCACACATCTGCTGACAGTTTCTCCATCTGCCACCAACCCTCTTTACAGGTATGGTATTGCCCTCCCCCTCCACACTCTGTCATTGTGCCACTTTATGACCTCATGCTGCTGCTGCTGTTGCTGGTGCCGTGATATCCACACTGTGTCATTTGTGCCACTCTCTGACCTCATGCTGGTTTTCTCCTGCCGCTGTCACCTCCACTCTCTGTCATTGTGCCACTCTGTGGCCTACTCCAGTTTTTGCAACTCCAGAATGTCATTGTTTCACTGTCTGACCTCATGCTGCTGCCCCGTCACCCCCACTCTCTGTTATTGTGCACCCCTGTGGCCTCTATACTGTTTTGCCACCTCCAGAATGTCAATTGTGCTACTGTCTGACCTCATGCTGGCTGTGGCTGCTGCCGTGACCTACACACTGTGTCATTGTGCCACTCTGTTGTCTACTCCTGTTTTTTGCCACCTACAGAAGGTCATTGTGCCACTCTCTGAACCTCATGCTGCTGTGGCTGCCCCCGTCACCTCCACACTCTGTCACTGATGTTTCCCTGAGCCCTCAGTTGTTTTTTTCAGCTGTCGCTTTCCATGACTTTATCAGGCTACAGTCCCCCTTCAGTTTTTTGGTCAGTTTTGCCCTCTTAAGTGCCCAGGGAATTTTATAGTGAAGCAATTCTAAGAGCGGGGGCAGTCATGTGCGTGTCATACTAAAACACAACTTGTATGAAAACCAAACCAGCTCCTCGATATTTTGCATGGACAACGTTTTACGCACCCTGAAAGTCTGTGCGCCTGGAAATAGCTGTTTTTTAATGTGTTTATCCTGGTATTTTAGCCGAAGTTATTTTTGACGGGAAAATTTGGAGAAGTAGCAACCGAATTTTTGAGAAATTCGCCCATATCTAGTTATGAAGACCATACACTACAATTAGTGAAAAATAAAGTGAAACAAATTCCCTGTTCTGAATTATTGAAACCAAGCAAAATAAAATCCTTAACTTTTTCTACTGTATATAGCCCCCAATACAAGCAAATCATAAAGATTGTTTAAAAAAAATCTGCCGATAATTTATAAACATGACAATCTATCACGGATACTAAAACAAGGGGTTAATTTTTTTTCAAAATGTGCACCTACAATAGGCTCACTTGTTTCTCCAAGTTTGTATCTCAGTAATAATGAAAAAGCAACATGACTAAACACACAAGGTTGCTATTGGTGTGGTCATAATGTCTGTATAAGTTGTAAGTATATTAATAGCACCAGTACTGTCACATCCTATGTAACACAAAAAAAAATAAAAAATAAAACAATATATTATTTATAACACTACATTGTATATTTTAGTTTCATGCTTAACATGTAGAGTTCAGAATATAGGATGTACCACTATCCCATTGAAGGTTAGAATCAGATGTCATTTGTCTGACGCCTGTAATCTGACCTGGAATATGCATATGTCTGCATCAAAACATTTTGGTGAAGTCCACTATAATGATCTGTCATTACAATTCATTAGATTGTAGAAATGATTGTGCACACTAGTGTTTAAGCAGCCTAGGGGGACTCAAAGTTAAAATTAAAAAAAACTTTAAAGTGTAAAAAAATAAAGAAAAATTAAAAGTTCAAATCACCCCCCGTTTGGCATTTTACAAATAAAAAATAAAATAAAAAAGTTACACATTTTTGGTATTGCTGCATCAAAAAAAGTCTGATCTATTAAAATATAACATCAATTATCTCGTATGCTGAACACCGTAGAAGAAAATAAATTCCAAATGACAAAATTTCAGTTTTTTGGTCATTTTACGTCCCATAAAAATTGAAATAAATTTAATCAAAAAGCACTGAAATTTCAAAAATGCCCCTAAACTAAAGTCCGAGTTTTTATCCCAAAAAAAAAAGTTTTTAAATCGCAAAAAATGGCAGTGCAGTGCAAATTTCAAAAATAGAACATTTTAAAATTTTTTTACGATACCAAAAAAAAAAGGGAAACCCCTTACATTTTTGGGAAATTTTTGGGGTTTGAGTACAATCTGTAGAATATAGATAATACATCATTTTTACCAAAAATTGAACGTCAAAAAAAGCAAAAAAACCCGCAAAAAGGGCCCGTAAAAATTTTTTTTTTTCACTTTTTGGGGCCCCGCTTTGAATTTTTTATATTTTAATATAAAATATGGGAAATTTTCAGGGAAATATAAAAAATACCATTAAAATTTACATCTTTTCCTGCAAAAAAAAAGCCCTCATATGTCTTTTGAAGAGGGGAAAAAAAATTGGCTTTAAAAAAGAAAGGGAGGGAGAAAAACTTAGACCCGTATTTTTAATGACTGTCCATTAGGAAGGGGTTTAAACTTTTAAAGCCTCGTTCCCCACGGCTTTTTTCTCCCGGGGTTTGGCCCCCTTACTCCGCCGGATTTGCGCTTAAAGTACCGGCCCCAAACCCGCGGCAGCAATTACGGTAACCCATCCCTCTCATTGAGAACAGGGGAAAATCCGTTGCTCCCCCCCGCTCGGCGAATCCGCCCGGGGGGAGAAAAGTGACTTGCACTTTTTCCAGGCGCAATATGCGCCGGGAAAATGCAAGTCTAGGGGGCCCCGGGGACCCGGCGCCCCCGCCGCGCCCCGGGCCCCCGCCCCCCCCACCCCCCCCCCTTAAATTCACGGGGGTTTTTGTGGGGCTCTTATACGGCGCAAAAACCCGGGCCCGTGAAAAGCTTTTTGGAAGGGGGCCCTTTTATTAAAACAGACATCCCACTTTGAAAGGATAATAAAAAAAAATGTAATATTTTTTTTTCATAACAATTTAGAAAAGAAAAAAAAAAAAAAAAAAAAAGAAAAAAAAAAAAAAAAAAAAAAAATATATATATATAAATATATATATATATATTATATATATATTTTATATATTATAATTTTATATATTTTTTTTTTGGGAAACCCTTATCCCCCTAGGTTTGCTATTTTGAAACCACAAAATTGTATTGGAAAAAAAAAAAAAATTTTGTGAAAATGTTAAGGGGAAATTAAACAGATATTTGCATTTCTTTTTTTTTATTTTTTTGAAGTTCACCATGCATATAAATGATAACTTAGGACCTCATATATGAAATCTGTCTAGGTCTAAGCCCTTTCCCCTTTTTTGGAAACCAATCAAGCTCCCCTTTATTTCAAATTTTTGCTCTGAAAAAATAAAAAGGGGAGTTTGGGATTGGTTGCTTTTGGGGCAGAAAAGGGAAAATTTTCAGCCCTAGACATTTTTCCCTTTACTTTGGGGTCAAAAAGAAAAAAAGTACAAAAAAAAATATGTAGTATAGTACAGTCTGTCATATAATACACATTAAGAGAAACAAACGATACAGTAGTAAACACTGAAAAAAATAAAATATATCAACAAACATATAGCAATGTAATAGATTACATACAAATAATGGAAAAAAAAAGGGAAAACTATTTACAAGAAATTTGAGAAGAAAAAAATGCACCCCCCCAAAAAAAAAAAAAAAAAATTTTTTAAAGGGAACAAAAGGGGAAAAAAGGGGTAAATGATAAATGTAATGAACAAAATAATGAATAAGGAGATTGTAGCAATATGTATTACTGTCATGGCCTTGGGGGTTCTCACTATTTTTTATGTGTTTTTCCTCTAAAGTTTTTGTGGGAGTTGTTGGTTTTTATCAGTGGGTGGAAAGCCTCGTGTGTAATGGGGGTCAAAAAGCTAACTGGAAAAAAATTTAAACAGTTACAAAGTTTGAGCAAAGAAAAAAAAGGACAAACAAAACATGGGGCGGGCAGGGCACAAAAAACCTCGGAATAACAAGTGGCCCCCAAAAGCATTGAGATTGTGTGAAGCGGAATCTATACAACAGTGGAAAAGGAGCCCCTGCCCATTAAGGGGAGACTCCCACTGCAACCCCCTCACAGATTGGATTTTACCTCCCCAAACCCATGTCACAGAAGGAGACACGGAAAAAAAAAGAATTCACCCTGTATGTGGATCCACTGGAACCCCATTTGATGAGAAAGGAAAGTCAAGCTGTTTTAATTTAAATTGGAGAAAAAGGCAGAGAAATACCCCAACATTACTCGAAAGACAGAAAGAGACGGGGGGACTCGGGCCCGGGACATATTAAAACCATTTGACAAAAAATTGTAACCAAAAAAATGAGACTGTGGGGGGAGATTTTAGGTTTTTTCCCCAAGGACCGGGGAGGTGGGAAAAAGTGGAAGATATGTGACAGAGTGGGGGAAGGACTGGCAGAACCGGTGGATTTGGGGAAATGGGAGACTCCCCCCATCGGGAGACGCATAGTGTGTCATCGAAAAATTTTTCCCCCCCCCCCAGGGGAGAGTTTAAATTGAGAAAAAGAAGACTGACCCAGAAAGATGCTTTGCGATCTGCGGGGCTGCTGACTGTTAGAGACACCCTTTGAAGATAAATAAAGGGGCCCATTGATGTATTTTACATGCAGTGCCCAAAACAAGGGAAAAGCAAGACCCCCCCGCCCCCTGCAGCCCAGTCCAAATGTAAATTTTGGGGGAGAAAAAACGAGAGAGAAAAAAGGAAAATTGTCCGGCATATGGGAAAAGACCTGCAGGACTTTGGCAAGGGAACCATCTCTAGCTATGGGGAGACAGAACCCCATACAGATAGCACAGACAATTTCCACACTGGGGACAAGGTTGCGGGGATTGATAGTGCAGAGGAGACAATGGCTACAGCTGCAGCCTGCAAAAAGAGAATTTTCCATGCGTAAAAGCCCCAGCAGCTGCAATGAGGGGAAGCAGTTTTTTTTGCAACCTTTTTGGGTGGATGACGCCCAAAAAATTTCGCTGGATTGTGGAGCAAGCTGCAATGAAATTTCCCAAATTAAACTGGTTGCCCCAAAAAAGGGCCCCACTATTGAGCGACGGCCAAAGTACTGGTGATGTAAAAAAAAAAGTTGCAAAAAGCCCAAGGGGCCCTTGAAAAAAGCCCAAAAATTTAAGGGAAACCCATGTAACAAGAAGAGAACATAGAAAATTTACGTACTCCCGGAAAGGGGTGATCACAAAACCTTTTATTTCTGGGGGTAAAGGAGTTCAGGCTATGGATTTTAATAAAGGTACAGTCCAAAATTTTATGGCACTTGAAGCTTCAAAAGACACACTTTTTTAAAAAGGAAAGGCAGAATGCAAGTTGTATGAAAAACTATAAAAAAATAGAAAATGTAAAATTTTATTTGAAGGGATGGGTCCCTTAAAAGGCAAATACAACCTAAAAATTTTTATCAAACAGTAAAAACCTACAAGAATTGCCGATTTGAAAAAGTCCCTGTACTTTAATGCAACCACTTAAAGAAGATTTGAGTACAGGGGCAAAAATAGGCCAGTGCAGGAGGCACACACGGAAAAGCAGTTTGGTGATAGTAAAGAAAAAAATCGGGCCCAAGAAAAGGAATTGCTTTGGGACCCAAAAAAAAATGAAAAGCTCTGAAAAGAAACCATTATCCAATCCCTTTACAATAGAAGACATTTACCAGACCTACCCAAAGGCGAAAATATTCTTGTATTTGATATAAAAAAATGGTTTCTGGCAGGGTAAAACTGGATAAAGAATCAAGTTTATTGAAGATTTTTTTCCCCATACGAATTTTTTTAAAGGCTCAGAATCCCAGGGGAATAAGTCCCCCCCCCCTAAAATATTCCAGAGAAATATTGCAACCCCTGGAAGGACCCCTTGGAGTAAAAACAATTGCAGACAATAAACAAATTTGGGTGGGGGAAAGGTAAAAGACCGGACTGGGCAAAAAAGGACCAGGGGATCAAAAAATGAAAATTTTTAGACAGATGTCGAGAGATATTTTTAAAAAATGAACCTTGGAAAAATTTCAAATTTAAAAATGGAAGAGGTCCCGTACATAGGACATTTTTCAAACCTCTAACGGTTTTAAAAAGTGGATCCCAAAAGGTAAGAGCAATTTACGGACATGCCCCCCCCCTCAGTTGAAAGGGTGGGTACAGCGATTTCTTGGCATGGTAAATTCCCCTTTTCCAAATTTGCAAGCATCGCCAAAACATTTGTGAGCCACTGGGGGACAGCAAAACACAAAAAAAGATTTCCCTTGGGGAAGGGACAAAAAACCAAGAAAACCCTTTCCCAGTGGGTGAAGAAGGCCATTGAAAGAAACAGAAACCCAAATTTTTACTTTGACCCAGAGGGCCTGCAGTGGTAGTCCAATGTGTTTGCATCAGAATCAGGGCGGGGAGGGGGGCCCGGGAAGGGGAAAAAAATCAGCCCGGCACAAAGCCCCCCCCAAGCCCAAAATAAAATTTTCCGTTTAAAAAAATCCCCCTTTTGGTTCCGCACCTGCCACTTTCAAAAATAAACTACACTATAAAGCTGCTTTCAGAGGAGATTTTTTGGTGCATTTTTGATTTTTTTTTTTTGGGTGCGTTTTTGTGAAAAAAGGCGGATTTTAATGCGGGAAAATTTCTGCAAAAAAAAACGCAAAAAAAATGCACCCAAACCGCTCCGTGTGAGAGCTCCCTACACACAACCCAAAAAAGGAAACAGTGATGCAGAGAACCCCTCATCCAGAGTCCCGGTGTGCAAAATTTTCTTTAAAAATCAGGGGCAAAACCCCACGACATACATAAGGGAAACCCAAAATAACCTTCAACCCAAACACATCACCCGTAGTCCCCGGGCCCATCAAATGAAAAACAGCACTGATTCATCACAGAAGTAAAAGCAGGACTCCCCAGGAGAAAGTCCCCGGGGATGGGGGTTGTTTTTTTCTCCTTTTTTTCTTCTGGCCCCAAACCCCCCAGATGCCTTCCATTGTTGTTATTTTTCCCATTTTTTTCTCTGGGCCGGTACAGCATTCAGTGTCCCTTTTAGTGGTCAATATCTTTCCCTTTGGGTTTTTCCACAAATAATCTTAGACCCTCTCCTTTTTTCAGCACTTTCCTATCAAATTTCCCCCAAAAAGCTAAGTTAGACCCTAAAAAATTTGAAATTAAAAAAAAGTCAGAAAAAGTGGCCCGTAAAAGGTAGACCCCCATTTAGGGGCGGGGCCAGTATTTTAGGGGAGGGAGGGGCAGTATCCCGGCAAACAGGGACAGTTTTAAAAAAAGGCAGACAGGGCCACTTTTTAGGCCCCGCGGGACGTTAAAATAGGAGGAGGAAAAGTTAAAAGGCAGCCAGGGCAGTGTATAGGTAGGGAGGGCTATTATAGGCAAACCAAAAGGGAGTGTAAGGTAGGGAGGGGTTTCTTTATAGGGAGCCAAAGGGAGGGTTAAAAGGTAAACCAGGGCAGGGCATATAAAGCCAAAAGGGGAGGGTGGTAGGTAGCCAGGGCCAAAGGGATCATTAGCCCGGGGAGGGTTAGGTAGCCAGGGAGGGGATCAGTTGCCAGGGCAAGGGGCCTCAGTAGCCAGGGGAGGGTATCAGTAAACCAGGGGAGGGTTTTCCCGTTTTCCCGGGCAGGGCATCAATAGCCCCGGGCAGTGCATCCTATAGCCAGACGTCTATAGGGACCAGGCCCGGGTACAGTAGCCAGGGCAGGGGATCGTAGCCCGGGCGGGTCATCATATAGCCCGGGAAAGGGTATAGGTAGCCGGCAGGATATCGTTTGCCGGGCAGGGCATCATATAGCCCCGGGGTGTATAGGGGCCAGGGGGGGGGGGAACCAAATTTTCCAGGGCAGGTTATAGGGGTACCCGGGCAGGCCTCATATAGACAGGCAGGGTATAGGGAGCCAGGCAGGGTATCAGTACCGGGGAGGGCATATATAGCCAGGCAGGGGATGGAAACCCGGCAGGATTTTAAATAGGGCCCGGGAGGGCATCATTTGCCAGGGCAGTGTATAGGTAAAACCAGGGCAGGGTAAAAGGTTTGCCAGGGCCCGGGCATTTACCTAGGGCCCGGGGAAAGGGGGAGGTTTGGGCCCGGCTGGGGGGATCAGTAGAGGGGGAGGGCATCAGTAGCCCCGGGCGGGGGGATCAGTAGCCAGGGCAGGGCATCATTTGCCAGGGGAGGGCCTATATAGCCAGAAGTTTTTATAGGTAACCCGGGGAGGGTATCAGTACCAGGGCAGGGTATCAGTAGCCCGGGCCCGGGCATCAAAATTAAAACCCGCAGGTTTTAGGGGAGCCAGGGGAGGGGTATCAGTAGCCAGGGGGAGGGGGATCATAAAGCCCGGGCGTGTATTTGGTAGCCGGCAGGGGATTTAAAAGCCAGGGCAGGGTATAGGTTTCCCGGGCAGGGCCTCCCTATAGCCAGGAGGGTTTTAGGTAGCCCAGGCAGGGTATCGTAAAACCCGGGGAGGGAAAATAAGCCAGGCAGGGTATAGGTAGCCAGGCAGGTTTCCAAATAGCCAGGGCAGGGGATCATTTTTGGGCCCGGGCCCGGTATAGGTTAAACCCGGGGAGGGTAAGGACCAGGGCGGGCAAACATTTTAGCCAGAAGTGTATAGGTAGCCCCGGAAAAGGGATCAGTTAAACCGGGGGGGGCATCATATAGCCAGGCAGGGGATTGGTAGCCAGGCAGGGTATCAGTAGCCAGGGGAGGGCATCCCTATAGGCCCGGCGGGTTTTTAGGGGGCCAGGCAGGGTATCAGTAGCCCGGGCAGGGATCATATAGCCAGGGCAAGGGGATGGTAGCCAGGGCAGGGTTAAAGGGGCCAAGGGGGAGGGGCATAAAATAGCCAGGGCAGGGGGTAGGGAGCCCGGGGAGGGTTTTCATAGCCCGGGCAAAGGGGATCAGTAGCCAGGGCAGGGTATCTAGCCAGGGGGAGGGGGTCAGTAGCCAGGGCAGGGAACATAAAGCAAAACAGTGTATAGGTAGCCAGGCAAGGTAAAACAGTTTGCCGGGCAGGGGCATCAAATAGCCAGGCGGGTTTTGGTACCCGGCAGGGTATAATAGCCAGGGGCCCGGGCATTTATAGTTTAGGCAGGGTATAGGTTTCCAGGCAGGATAAACATAGGGCCCGGTAAGGGGTTTTAAAGGGAAACCCGGGCGGGGGTCTATAGGGCCCGGGGCCCGGGTTTTAGGGTAGCCAGGAAAGGGGTTTAGTAGGGCCCGGGGAGGGTATCGTACCGCGGCAGTGTTTAGGTAGCCAGGGCAGGGCATCATATAGCCAGGGCAGGGTATAGGTTTTTCCCCCGGGCAAAGGGCATCATAAAACCAAGGGAGGGTTTTAGGGCGCCAGGGGAGGGCTCATAAAAGCCAGGCAGGGGAAGGTAGCAGGCAGGGTTCAGTACCAGGGCAGGGCATATAAAAATCAGGGAGGTTTTAGGTAGCCAGCAGGATATCAGTAGCCAGGGGAGGGGATCATTAGGGCCCGGGCAGTGTATAGTTAGCCAGGGCAGGGTATAGGGAGCCAGGGCAGGGCCCTCTTTTAGCCAAAAGGGGATCAAATTTTCCAAAGGGGGGCATCAGTAGCCAGGGCAGGACATCATAAGCCAGACAGTGTAAAAGGTTTTGCCCGGAGGGTTTTCAGTAGCCAGGGAAGGGGATCAATAGCCAGGCCCGGGTATAGGTTCCAGGCAGGATACAATAAGGGCCCGGGCAGGGCCTTTAGTAGCCAAAGGGGAGGGCATCATATAGCCAAAATTTTATAGGGAGCCAGGCAGGGTTTTCAGAAGTCAGGGGGAAAGGGGAAACATATGCCGGCAGGGGATAGGTTGCCAGGGGAGGGGGAAAAAATACCAGGGCAGGGCATCATATTGCCAGGGAAAGGGGATAGGGGCCCGGCAGGGGAAACAGTAGCCCCGGGGGGGCATTATATAGCCAGGGGAGGGGGTAGGGACCAGGGCAGGGTATAGTTTTCCCGGGCGGCAAACATATACCAGGCAGGGTATAAGGAGCCAGGGGAGGGGAATTAAACCCGGGCAAGGGGATTTATAGCCAGGCCGGGGTATAAGGTTTGCCAAAGGGAGGGATCAATTTGCCCCGGGCAGGGGTATAGCCAGGGGGAGGGATTATTTTCCAAAGGGCAGGGTTATTAGCCAGGGGAGGGGATATAAGCCAGGAGGGATCTTTGCCAGGGCAGGGTAATTTGCCAGGCAGGGCAAAATATAGCCAAAGGGAGGGTATGGTAGCCAGGGAGGGTAACTTTGCCAGGGCCCGGGGATCATATAGCCCGGGAGGGTATAGGGAGCCCAGGCAGGGTATCGTAGGGCCCGGGGCCCGGGCATTATATAGCAGGGCAGGGTAAAAGGTTTGCCAGGCGCGGGGGTAAAAAGGGAGCCCCCGGGCCAGGGCATTATATAGCCCGGGGAGGTTAGGTAGCCAGGGCAGGGTATAAGTAGCCAGGGCAGGGTATAGGGAGCCGGGCAGGGTTTAAAAATAGCCAGGGCAGGGTTATTAGCCAGGGGAGGTATAGGGACCCCCGGGCAGGGAAAACAGTAGCCCGGCAGGGTTTTTAGGGGCCCGGGCAAGGGGGGATCATATAGCCAGGGGGAGGGGAAAAGGTGCCAGGGCAGGGAAAAAACCCAAGGGAGCCAGGGGGCAAAAGGGGGCTATCATTTGCCAAAGGGAGGGTTTGGACCAAAGGGAGGGGTATCAATAGAGGGGGAGGGAAACATTTAGCCAGGGCAGTGTATATTTGCCAGGGCCCGGGTTTTGGTAGGCCCGGGGAGGAAAATATAGCCAGGGAGGGTTTCAGTAGCCAGGGCAGGGCAATCAGTAGCCAGGGCAGGGGGTTATATAGCCGACAGTGTATATAGCCAGGCAGGGTATCATTGCCCGGGCCCGGGCCCTTTATATAGCCAGGCAGGGGTTTTAAAAGGGGCCAGGCGGATATCAATAGCCCGGGCAAGGGGTTTATATACCAGACCGTGAAAAAGGTAGCCAGGCGGGTATCAAAGTCAGGGGAGGGGGTTTATATAGCCAGGCAGGGGGATGGTAGCCCGGCAGGGAACAGTAGCCAGGGGAGGGGATCATATAGCCAAGGAAAGGGGAAAAGGTACCAGGGGAGGATATCAGGCCCGGGCCCGGGGGATATATAGCCAGGGCATGTATAGGTAGCCAGGGGAGGTTAGGGAAAACAGGGGGAGGGGAACATTTAGCCAAGGGTATAAGTAAACCCCGCGGTAACAGTAGGCAGGGCAGGGCATATTTACCAGGGCAAAGGGTTTTAGGTTTTGCAAGGGGAGGGCATCATATAGCCGGGGAAAGGGGATAGGTAGCCAGGCCGGGATTTATTTTAGCCCCCGGGCAGGGAAAAGGGGAGCCCCTGGCAGGGCATCATATAGCCAGGGGGAGGGTACGGGAACCCCCGGGGGGGTATCGGTAGCCGGGCGGGCATCATATGCCAGTCAGGGGATAGGTAGCCCGGAAAGGGGATCAGTAGCCCGGGCCCGGGCATCCCTATAGCCAGGCAGGGGCTAGGTAGCCAGCAGGATATCAGAGCCAGGGCAGGGCATCATAAGCCAGGGGAGTGTTAAAAGGTAGCCAGGGCAGGGCAAACCCTTTTATTTGCCAGGGGAGGGTTTAAAAATAGCCCGGGGAGGGTATCAGTAGTAGGGGAGGGGGAATATAGCCAGGGCAGGGTATAGGGAGCCAGGGGGAGGGCATCATATAGCCCCGGGCAGGGTAAAAGGTAGCCAGGGCAGGGGATCATATAGTCAGGGCCCGGGTTTTTTCCCCTTAAACCAGGGCAAGGGGCCCGTATATAGCCAGGGCAGGGCTATTATAGGCCAGCCAGGGGAGGGGCTTTTATGGGCCGGGGGGGGGAGGGCAGTAAAATTTGCCAGGGGGAGGGGAGGGGGAGTATATAGCCAGGGGCCCGGGGCCCGTATAGGCAAACCAGGGGGAAGGGGGAGTATATAGCCAGGGCAGGGCAGGGGGAAATAAAATAAACCAGGCGGGGCAGTTAGGGAGCCAGGGGAGGGGGAAAATAAGCCAGGGCAGGGGGGAAATATATAGGGCCCGGGGGAAAGGGAGGGGGGAATATAGCCAGGCCAGGGCAGGGGGAGTATATAGCCCGGGCAGGGCAGATTGGCAGCCCGGGCATTTAAATAGAATTTAAAAAAAAAAAAAAAAACCCTAATACTCACCCCCCGTTTCCCCCCCTCTTCACTCCCGGGGCCCGGGGGGGCAGCTCCTGGGAGAGTGCGGGGGGCCCCGGGGGCAGGCGCGGATTACGTCATCCAAAATTGCGCGGGCCCGCCCCCCCGGGAATCCTGGGAGCTAAGGGAAACGGGATCCCTAGAAACCCAGATGCTCAGCCCCCGGTCGCTGGGTTTTTCACCGGCGGTTTCAGGGGGCCGGGCCCTGGGTGGCTGCATGGCTGGGTTCCGGGGGGACCCGGCCGGGGCAGCAGTGTGGCGGGGGGGAGCCCGTCGGCCCCTGCCCCAAAAGGGGGTTTCCCGGGCGGTTTAAGCGACCTTTGCCGGGCCCCTTTTTAGCGCGCCACAACCGGGACTCGGGGGGCCCCCGGGGGGGGAAAACCCTCCTCCCCCGGCGGGCGATCCCAGCCGGCCCCGCGGCCCGGACCCTACGGCCGCCGGGCCAAAATGCCCCGGGTTGCCCCAAAAGGTCAGTCCGGGCCGTCTGGGGCACTCTAATGCAGGGTTTGAGATCCCCAAACACATTTGGGGCCCGCCCAAACTCTAAAGGGCCCACCGAAAAAAGGATAAAAGCTCAAATTGAGAAGGAACTACTGGCTGTAGTATTTGGGATGGAGAAGTTTCACCAGTACACTTATGGCCACCAAGTAATGGTGCACTCTGATCACAAGCCTCTGGAGAGCATTACAAAGAAACCACTACTAAATGCCCCAAAGAGATTACAGCGCATGCTATTTACGACTTCAGAAATATGATTTCAATATCTGCTATTGTCCAGGGAAAGACTTACTGATCGTAGATACTCTGAGCAGAGCTTACATTCCCATGACAGGTGAAGATGAAAAGGACATTGAAAGCATCAATATGTGTGAATACCTAGTTGTGTCAAAGGACCAGCTTAAAAAAATACAGATCTGTACAGAGGAGGATAAAGCACTCCAGATTCTAAAGACTGTCATCTTGAAGGCGTGGCCAAAATACAAACAACATGTTCCAGTTGAAATCTCTCCTTTTTTCCACATAAGAGATGAATTATCAGTGGAGCATGGAGTCATCTTTAAAGGAGAAAGAGCCGTCATACCAGAATCTCTCAGAAGAGTCATCATGGAGAAATTGCACTCTAGTCACCTGGGGATAGAAGGATGTCTACGCCGCGCACGAGATTGTGTTGGCCAGGAATAAACGACCACATAAAGAGTTTCATAGCACAATGTGAAATATGTGCATCATGCAGTGATAAGCAACCAAAAGAAACCCTGCAACCACACGCAATTCCAAACAGGCCATGGTTAAAAATAGGAACAGACTTGTTCACTTGGAATGACAAAGAATACCTGATTACTGTGGACTATTTTTCCAACTTCTGGGAAGTAGACTATTTAAAGGACACAAGGACAATGACAGTGATTAAAAAACTTAAGGCCCACTTTGCCAGATATGGCATTCCGGACATTGTATTCTCAGATAATGGGTCGCAGTTTACATCTGAAGAGTTCAAAAATTTCAGCAAAATGTGGGACTTTGAGCATCAGACGTCATCTCCAGGCTATCCACAAATTAACGGAAAAGCAGAGTCAGCGGTAAAACAGCCAAAAGACTAATGTGGAAAGCAAAGCAGGCAGGGACAGATGTCTACCTGTCCATACTAGATCACAAAAACACACCCACACAAGGCCTAAACAGCAGTCCGTCACAGAGACTCATGAGCAGACGGACAAGGACACTCTTACCAACGGCCAGTCAACTGCTAAAACCAAGACTGGTGGGGACTGTTAGCAACCAACTGAAGAGAAATCAAGAAAGGCAAGCTTTCTATTACAATAGGTCAGCAAAGGATCAACCTGATCTTCAGAGACATGGCAATGTACGGCTGCAGCCGATAGACAGATATCAAAAATATTGGCAAAAGGCAAAGGTTGTCCAGAAACTTGGACCTCGGTCCTATGAAATTGTCACAGAAGAAGGAAGAAGATTGAGGAGAAATCGGAGACATTTCAGAAAAACACAAGAAAGAGAGGAGGGGCCCTTGGAGGATTACGCAGACATCCAAAACTATGAGACTGCTAGTGCAAACATTGAGACAACACGGACACTGCCAGATGCAGCTCAGGGTAATTATTCTGGCCAAAGACTGGAAATTCCAGAACACATATTGCCAGGATCGGAGGAGCAACCAGAGGTGGGCGGAGAAACATCGTATGTTACATGTGCTGGCAGAATGACGAGAAAGCCAGCCCATCTCAATGACTATATCTAATTCACAAGTAGTGCCTATCGGTTCATGTGCATAATTGTATGTGTTATTCTAGTTAACTAGTCTTGTTGTTAAAAGAGAAAGGATGTAGCAATATGTATATACTGTCTATGGCCTCTAGGGGTCTCACTACTTTTATGTGTTTTTCCCTCTCTGTGTTCTGGGAGTTGTTGGTTTTATCAGTGTGGTGGAGAGCCTCGTGTGTAATGGAGGACAAGAGCTCACTGGAATAAAATTATCAGTTACAAAGCCTGAGCAAAGAATAAAAGACAAACAGAACAGAGATTAGACCTAGAGAAGAGAATAAGGTAACCATGAATAATAAGAGTAAATAGTCTTGGAGGCAGATGGAAGATAGTATATAGTAAATGAGGGAATCTAATAGGTTTGGAAGTGTCTTGTAAGTTGTGATTGCCTAATTCAGGTTTCAAAAGATTACTGCGGTAACCTCTTCTAGCAAAGCAGCCTCCTAAGGATTCCACACAGAGTGCCATACTTTCTTTTATATCCTTACTTTTTAAGACCAGTATTTTTTTCTAGTTTTCTGAACATGGAACTGTATGGGTGATTCTGTAGGTTGAAATTTAGTTTTTATTCAAACCATTTTTTTTAAACACTTTTTTTTTTTGAGGAAGTGAAGTGATTACAAACAGTAATTGCTGAATTTATTATTTTTTTGTTTTACCATGCAGTATAAATAGGGTTATATTGTATATTGTATTAACTCAGAATTCTAGACAGTTAAACATTAATACTGCAGAAAAGTATAAAATTACTGCTCTTCTATTATTCCCTGTCTCTGATCAAAGCCACAAAAGGCAGGTGTCCATTGCAACTAACAGATGCAGACCATACTGTTTAGTCATTGTACATGAATTTTATTAAGTGAAACCAACTTTAGTCTTATGTTTGCAATATGTGTTCAGCATATGCACTGAAAAAAAATTACTTGAAAGCAGAAGCAGTGTCATTCTGTTTTTGTGAGCTGATATATGTCATATACCACACAGTATACCTTTTTAACATAGAAGTAAGATGACATACTGTATCCCATGCATAACTCCAATAAAAGGTTTAAATGTGATATGAGCCTTAGGCTTAGTTGAAATGTACTGTTATTATTTTTTGCTTTACAATTGACCTAAACATATTGTAATTATAGGTCAGCAATTAATATTTCTTGAAATGGTATTCAGGAGATCATTTGGAGAATATACACCATACAATTTATTATAAAAGCAACACTAGCAAAATAGCACAAGTAATAACTGGATTGATTTCTTAGCATTTTTTTATAACCTTCACTGACTCAGTTTAATTATATGCTGTTTTAAATAACCATTTATAGTTTAATATCAGTTCTAATATTTTAATGCCACTTGCAGTGACATTAAAACTGTGCTCTTATGTCAAACAGTTTTTTTTTCTTTCAATGTTCAGCAGTATTGTATACCAATGGAAATTGTATAAATCTAAAAGACTATAACATCATATACAGTATGGGATTATATAGGATAAAATTTGACAGGGCTACTTAGAGCAACAAAATTCTATAGAATATCTGGGTGCAAGGACTAAGAGCCTTATGTATGAAAATTGTCTAGCACTAAGCCCCCTTTGATGCGATTGGCTGCCTGATATTTCATTCAGCCCTGTTGAGACACGCCTCCTGGATGGGACATACCCCCTGTGTTGTGATTGGCTACTTGCAATCTCTTCCCTATGAGCTGTATAAAATAAAAGTGAAAATGGCTGCTGTCTGTGTTCTCATTTTCTTTCACTGCACCCTGGGCTGTGTAATAGTGGATGCATAAGCTCTTTATGCCCCTTCTCTCAGTGATAGCTCTATGTGATGAATCTGGGCAATTAAGTCTTTAGCTGCTAGATTCAATCTCCCCCCACCCATATAACACAACCTTATACACTGCTCCCCTCTAACTCCTGCCTGATAACAGAGGGGGAGCATAGTGCATTTCTCACATTTGTTTCACCATTTAAGGCTGTATGTACAACTGAAAAAAAAAACACATATATTGTATAATCCCTAGGGCCGACTAAGACATAACTTTTATTATACTCAGATAAAATTAAAGAAATACTAAAAACCCTAAAAAATCATACACTAGACCCTTACAAAAACCTAAGACTACCTATCCAAAAAGGAGTGGGAGACCCATGGTAATAAGATATGCTAGGAAAATACCTGATAAAGGGTATACTATACCTACAGGAATAAAGCAAGTGTTATGGGAGTCTAAAATATCTCTCTGTTTTGTTTGTGCGGTATCCCAATTTAAATTAACTGAAGAGTTTATGTTAACATACATTGTCGAAAGAACAAGAGACATTTCCCAAAATGTCGGTGTATACTTTATCCTTTATTGAAAGCTTGGCAAGCAGTTTTCTAAACTTTCAGTAATCTGTGCAAAACAGATATATTTTTATTGGCTAATACCTATTAATCATCTTTGTTAGTAACACATCTTATAATTATTCATGTATTATAACAATCACCTCATTAATAATCATCAATAAGCATCTTTACTGGTCAGTACTAAAAACAAACCTCTAATTATTCTGATTGTTCTAAATATTCTTGAACACTAATTAGCATGCATGTCATAGTGATTCTGATATATCTAAAGGTAAATGGTTCTACTGAGCATGACAGAATAACAAAACTATTAAAAAAACTACTGACTTCGTCCTAAACATCTATAAATTGTGAAGGGAAATATATACTTTTCTATACATTTTTTCTAATGCTTTTCAAATGATGTTTGTGGTGCAAAACATTATTACACATATATAAGCTTAGCTGAAGAGCAGATATACTCCAAAATGGCACCTGTTTCCTGGACCACACCCCACCACGAGGAACCATGGATCTGGGTGGAAACAAGGACCATATCTGGAGAACCAATCAACTATTGCCACATTTCTGATGGATGCAAGAAAAAAGGGAACTTAGCCACGTCCCTGAAAGCAATTTGTAAATCCACTTTATGTGTAAAAAAAGGCTGAGTCAGTCTGCGCCTGCTACACACTGAGGAGGAGGTCATACCAGCTCTGTGTTTGGTGTAATTTCTTCACACCGGCAATCAGTGTTCAATTTGGACAGAAGTAGTCGCGCGGTGTACCCCTGAACCCCAACAGCATTGTCCTTAGTAATTTATAACAAAGCCATTGTTTACAGTTAGACATTGAGATGCTACCAAAACAATACAAGGATAAAAGCTTCATGGAAGAAGTTTGTATCAATAGAAATTGCAAAACTTTTAACCCTGTATTATAGGGCTATAGAATTTATTAATTTCCATATCACAAGAATGACCCAATAAAGCAAACAAAAGAGTACCCTATAGCAAAAATAAACACAATATATAGATATTAAGTATTCTTCAACATTTCCATATCATCTATGCCAATTTTCACCAGGGTATGCCACTAAAGTCAGAAAAAAATGGAACACCCTGGTATATAGACAACAACTGTTGCAACGCATTCCCCACCCCTGTCAGGGGTTCATCAGGGAACGGATATAGGCCTTTGGGAAAAGAATATTTAAAAAAGTGATAGTGCACACTAAAACATTTAGATAATAAACTTACATCCCTTTAAGACTGAACTGATGACATTAGTGCAGAAAAAGGATGGAGGGTCCGTAATGAGATAGATATGATCCCTCCCAAAGTTCAAAGTTGCATGTTGGGATAGATAGCCATTGTCACGGTCCATGCCACGTTCCTGTCCTTACGTTGCGGCCTCTGCTGCGAACCGCAGTCGTACCTATGTTCCTATCGCAGACCTGGTTCCTGTTGCAGTGTCGCTGTGAGCGCTCCTGTAGCCGCTGCTTACTCACCTGTGATTGCTGTGCGGCTTTCTCTTGCTGGCCATGCTGCTCCTCCATCTTGGCTGCTGCCCTATTCCTTGTAGCTCTATAGAGGGCTGCGGCCACATCGTCCCTTCCTTTATTCCCACAGTGTGCTGCGGGGTTGGACTTCCTCTGCCAATCCCCTTCCACCTGTGTGTTTATAAGCCTGCTTCTCCTCACACTCCCTGACTGTGTCATGTTGTGTCATGCTGTGTCATGTTGTGTCATGTTGTGTCTTATTGTAGTCTGTTGCTGTGTGGTTTCTGATCTTGTTTGTTAGCAGTCCGGTGTGCTCATGTGGTCTCTTTGTGTCTCTGTTTGTGTCTTTGTGAGTTTCCTTACCTTGTTCTCTGCCCGTGTTCCTGCCATGGTCATGCCTTGGTTTCTTGCCCGAGTTTAGCTTAAGTCTCTGCTTATGTTCTTGTCTTCAGTCTGTCTATTTATTGTTCCCTTTACCTTTTGCTTATCCTCCTGTTTGGCATCTGTTTTGTCCTGTCTTTGTTTGTACCTGCACATATTTACTTCTCGTCTGCTTTGTCTCTGTTCCTATTCTGTTGCTGCCTAGCCTTGGCACGTCTGGCCTGTCTGGTCAGCTGCCACTGCCGGGGACTGCTCTGAGGTAGTTGGGGTCAGTCAACCTTACCACCAAAGGCTCTGTGAAGATGCCCATGCCCGATGGCCACTTGGTTATGCCCCCTCGGAGCAAGCCCGGCAGTGGTCCAGTGGGTCCACTACCCGCTTTACCGGCTCATCCGTTACAGCCATGAAGGAATGTGCCAATGGGGGGTTATATATATACAATAGTAACAGAGATTATCCAATGAAATAGATGTCCATTAGTTAGTAACTAACTCACCTCTGAAGCTCAGCATCTTCACAGTACCACTGTGCAAGCGCGAACATGTGTGCGCGCGCCTAGGCGGCGAGAACGACATGTGTGGGTCGACGTCCGTGAGATGATAGTGCGCATGCGTAAGACCATGCACGTGCCCGGGATAATAGGAACGGCCCCATACAGAGGAATATACACTCACCGGCCACTTTATTAGGTACACCTGTCCAACTGCTCGTTAACACTTAATTTCAAATCCGCCAATCACATGGCGGCAACTCAGTGAATTTAGGCATGTAGACATGGTCAAGACAATCTCCTGCAGTTCAAACCGAGAATCAGTATGGGGAAGAAAGGTGATTTGAGTGCCTTTGAACGTGGCATGGTTGTTGGTGCCAGAAGGGCTGGTCTGAGTAATTTCAGAAACTGCTGATCTCCTGGGATTTTCACGCAAACCATCTTAGGGTTTACAGGGGGAATGGTCCGAAAAAGAAAAAAAACATCTAGTGAGCGGCAGTCTGGGCGGGGGGAAAAGCCTTGTTGATGCCAGGGGTAAAAGGAGAATGGGCAGATGGTTCGAGCTGATAGAAAGGAAACATGAAAAATACCCCCTTTAAAAACCAAGGTAGGCAAAAGAGCTTCTAAAAAGCACAGTACGGCGAATTTGGGCGATGGGCTACAGAGCGAAGCCCAACCGGGGGGCCCACTCCTTTCAGCTAAGAACGGGAAAAAAAGAGGCTCCAATTTGCCCAAAGTCATCGAAATTGGACAAAAAGTTGGAAAAAAAAACTTTGCCTGGTTTGATGAGTCTCGATTTCTGCTGCGACTTCGGTGGTAGGTCGGGAATTTGGCGTCAACAACATGAAAGCATGGTCCATCCTCCCCTTGTATCAAGGGTTTCGGCTGGTGGTGGTGGTGTCATGGGTGGGGAATTTTTTTCCTTGGAACTTTTTGGGCCCCCCCTTGGTCCAAATTGGGAGATCGTTTAAACCCTTGGGGAATCTATGCCGAAAAATTGAGGCGTTTGAAAGGGAAAAGGGGGTCCCAACCCCCTTACTAGCATGGTGTACCCAATAAAGTGGCGGTGGTGTAGAGGAAAAAATACACAAAATAACCACCATACCCTAAAGGAGTTATAACTGAAAACATTTTTCTTAACCCGCGGCACAGATACTTTTTAAAAAGGGATTGAAACCATTGTTTTATACAATTTTTCTAAAATAAAATAAGAGAAAAGTGTATATATGGTATTAGTTAAAACCCCCATGTATAATTAAATTGACACTAACCCCAATAACAGTTTTTTTAAAAAAATATATATTTAATTATATATTTATTTATTATATTAATAATATTATTTTTTAATATATATATATATAATTTTTTTTTATTTATTTATTTTTTTTGGTTAGGGATTTTATAGATAAAAAACAAAAAATTTAAAGATAATATTGATTTAAAATTACATAGGATTTAAAGTACTGAATGGTGTTCTTGGATCTTGTCGTCAAGAAAGGAATGGGTGGTACTTTGGAGTCAACAATACAGAGAAAGCCCACAGCGGGCAATAGTTTACTTAGATGGGGAAACTTTCATCCTTTCCCTCTAAAAACATGGAAAACCCGAAGGGACGTTTTTTGGAAAATTTTAGAAAATTTCTCCACATTAATTTTTTTTAAAAAAAAGGCTGATTTACTAAGAAAAAGATATACAGAGAGAGGCTACTCTAGAAGTGTCCTCTCCCAAGCGTACAACTATGCAAGAGACGCCGATCATGGATCTCTTTTGCAAAAACGTGAAAAAGACATCTCTTCTGGCAAAATTAAGATTATTGGTTTTTAAATTTGAGGCGCTGCCCAAAAATAAGGGGGGGCAATAAAGAAACTTTTGGGCCCTCTTTAACCCCAGGTTTCCCTACTCTGTGGAATTTTTTTTTGACTTCTTTCCTAAAAAGTAATACATTTATTAAAGGGAAGAACATCAGTTATTTTTTTTCCCCATAGCCACTAAAACTCCCCCTTCTGGTGAAATTTCCTGGTTTTTCCTCAAAATATTGTTGGAACGTAAAAGAGGGTAGGGGGTTTGAAAGGGAGGGGTTAAGTTAAATTCTATATCAAATCAAAGTACCATATTGCCGCAGGCCATATTTTTGGGAAATGGGGAAGTTCGCCAATTTTTTAAAACCCAAAGGGGGTTCATATATCAATGTTTTGAAAACCGTTCCCAGATTTACTTAGGGAAGAGGGGAAATTTTGAATTTAGGCCGTTTTTAAAGAACATATTGGCGATATTAGCCCACCAACAGATTCCCCTTGGCACGGCATATAAAACCCCTTATTTAAAGAAAAATTGTGGAATGCATTTTAAATTCTCGGAAATTTGAGGTTTTGTCACCCTAGAGATGGGCGAATTAAATTAAACGTTGGGAAAATTCTTTCAGAATTTCGGGAAAAACTTCGTTTCTGAACGAAATCGAAGTTTGGGGTGTTTCGCGGGGAAGGGAAGCGTCCCTTTTGGGATTTTTAAAAGGGCCCTGCGAGCCATGTTTGCTACAGGGGGAAAAGAAATCGGGGAAGGAAAAAATGGCGAAACCCTTTGCATGACATTTTGCAGAAAATAAAACCCAAATCAGAGGCGGGGGGATTCTGGGGAGTCCCCGGGAAATATAAAAACCCGGGCCGACGCGGGAAAGCTCTTACCCCCCTCTCACTGTACGTACGGGTGTGGGGAAAGGTTGCTCCCCGGGGCGGTTTATGAGTCTCATACAAAAAAAAACTCACTTTTATACAGAGTTTTTTTGGGGGGGGGGGTTCACAGCTTGTCTCAGGGGACTGCTCAGAGCCCGCTCTTCCCGTTCAAAATTCCCTGTTTTTTGTGGGGGTATTGGAACTGAAGTCCAGTGTGCATCCAATGCAGCTACATATACATTTTAAAACCCATCTGCTCAGTTTTCAGCAAAATTTAATATCCCCAAGGGGGTTTTCTAAGCCTGTTTTCCCGTTTTATTTATTTAAAGAAAAACAGCGTTTTTTTACAATCCAAATTTCCACCCTTTAAAAATTTTGTTGCTCATTTCTTTTGCGCCCAATTTTTGATCCCGGAGTTAAAGCTGGGTTTTTTGCGTTGTGGTCACTAAAAGAAAAAGTTCTTTTTTACCGCCAAAAAAGAAATTTTTTCCTGTAGCCATAAAATTTATAACCCCAAGGTTAATTACAAAATTTTTTTTTGTTGTTGTGAACGTAAAATACAAAACCATTTTTAAAAAACCCCTACAAAAACTGGAAATTTTTTTGGTTTTCTAAAAACTTTTGGGGCAATTTTTCATCCAGGGGGTTAAATAAGGTTGTTCTGCTGTTTTTGATCACAAAAAGAAAGGGGTTTTTTTTTCCCCCGCCCAAAAAAAAAATTTTGCCTAAGCCTTAATTTATAACCGAAGGGAATTTTCGAGTTTTTTTTTGTTGTGTACCCTTTAAAAAACACGCCATTTTAACATTTCTACAAAGCTGGTAATTTTTTGGGTTTCTCATTTCTTTTGCGCAATTTAGATCCGGGGTTTTAAATTTAACTTGTTTTTCTGTTGTGGTCACTAAAAAGACACGTTCTTTTTCAACCCCCAAAAAGAAATTTTTCCTGTACATAATTCATTTAACCCAAGGTTTAATTACAAGTTTTTTCCCGTTTTTGTTTTACCATAAAATACACGCAATTTTAACACGCTACCCAAAAATGGGGGATTTTTGGTTTTCTCATTTTTTTTTGCAAAGTTTTGATTCAGGGGGTTTAAATTTAAATTTTGTTTTGCTGTTGTGGGGCCCCTAAAAGGGAAAAGTTCCCTTTTTTCCCCCTTTAAAGAAGGGGGAAATTTTTCTGTAGGGATAATTTTATAACCGAAGGGTTTAAAAACAAAATTTATCTTTTTTTGTGTACCCTAAAAAAAACCCCCAAATTTTAAAACGCAAAAAAGCTGGTAATTTTTTTGGGTTTCTCATTTTCTTTTGCGCAATTTAGACCCCGGGGAAAATTTAAACGTTGGGTTTTGCTGTTGTGGGGCAATGAAAAAAAGGGTTTTTTTTCACCCCCAAAAAAAAAATTTTGCCTGTACATTAAATTTATAACCGAAGGTTAATTACCAAGTTTTTATGTTGTTGTGTACCCCCTAAGATACACGCCATTTGAACATGCTAAAAAGCTGGGAATTTTGGTTGCTCATTTCTTTTGCGCCATTTTGGTCCCGGGGGGTTTAAATTAAAACATTGTTTTGCGGGTTTTGGGGCCTTTAAAAAAAAATTTCCTTTTTTTCCCCCCAAAAAAAAAATTTTGCCCGTGCATAATTCCCAACTGAAGGTTAATTACAATTTTTTTGTTGGGGGTACCGTAAAAAAACACACCTTTTTAAAAACCTACAAAGCTAGTAATTTTTGGTTGCTCAAATTTTTTTTGCGCCAAATTTAAAATCCAAGGGTTTTTTAAGTAATTTTTTTGCAGTCGAATTAGTAAAAAAATCGGTTTTTTTTTTCACCGCCAAAAAAAAAATTTTTTCCTGTAGCATAATTCATATCCGAAGGTTAAATTTAAACCTTTTAAAGCTTTTATATTCAGTAAAAAAAATGTTTTTTTAAAAGGCACATAAAAGTAAATTTTTCCTGCCCCTTTTTGGAGGGGGCCAAATTTATATCCCGGGTTACCCCCAAACTTGTTAGTGGGTTTTACCTGCTCTTCATCTGCGAGTCCAGTGGCACAAACATTTTCCGGGGCAGGGGGCCCCGGTCCGCCACTGCAAGGGGACGTCGCAGAGGGGTCACTCGGTTTAGGACAAAACTGCCGCTGTCATCTGGGGGTGGTGTGTTTTTTTCAGCAACCCAAAAGGTTCTTGATTGGTTTTACTAGGTCATCCACTTCCTTTCCCCCAAAGAATCTGACCAAAACCCCCGCCAAGAGTCGGGGGGGAAAGTCAGACACAAAACCCCTTTTTGGCATGTCCCGGGGGCAGGTCATGGGCCTCACCCGTCCTTAAACCCCTAATTTTCCCATCCGGTTTTCCCCAGCCCGAGAAACTAAATATGTGGTCGGGCTCAACGGGGCCAAAAAAAACAGCGAGGATGAAGAATTTAAAAGGGTGGGAAATCCCGCCCGTTACTTGGCAGCGGGAAAAAAATGGGGGCAATATCCCCGCTTCTTGGGAGTAGGGGGCAAAGTATAGATGTGGAGAGTGGCATGGAAGGGGGATGTTGTGAGGGGTTTAGCCTTTTGGCCCCTACAAGGGCCGGTGGGTGAGGACACAGTGAAAATTTAAACCCAAATCGATGGGTGATGTAGGGCCCACGCATTGGGAGCGGGTTTTAAGCAAGGGCTTTCATCTGTCAGGAGAAGAGGGCGTCAGCTTATGGGGTCAGGGCAGTGGTGCAGCCAGCAAGTGGGTTTTTTTGTGGCCGTGAGTCCCGCCGGGTAGCAGCAGTTTGGAGGTGGGGGAACCCAAGCGGCCCGGGGTAGAAAACCCGCTTCGCTGGTCCCCAAAAAAGGAGCGGCACAGGGGCTCAGCGCGGCAGCGGCGGCAAGTAGTCCTCAGTGCGGGGGCCCTTGGCCGGGTTTTAAAAACAGTTTCTTTGGGGGTGTGGCAGTTCTTTGCCCAAGACAAAGGGGGGAGCCGAATAGGGTATATGTAAATTGTGGGAGAAAGTGAAACCGGCCAGGGAGCTAACGTTTTGGGACCACGGCCCTGCTCCCAACAAATGCAGCGTCACCCCCCCAGTGGCCTGGGGGGGGAAACGTGGCTCCCGATGTGGGGGGTCCTTCCCCGCCCGCCCCCGCAACAGCACAGCAGCGCCCTGTTGGGGACGAAGCCATTGCAGCCAAATTTAAAGGGGTCCCCCCACCTCTGCAGAAGGGGGCCCGGTTTTTCCCCCCCCTTTTCCCTCATCTCCAGGTCCAATACTCCTGCTCCTCGTACCATGGCCCAGCATCGTTTTAGCGAGGCGATTGCAAAAAAGACAACAGTATGTGTCCCAAAACCCTCCAAAAAGGGGCAGAAGCTGAAACCCTGCTCCTGTCCCAGTTGTTGGTTTTTTCAATCCCTTCCTTTCCCAAAAAGGTGGACTCTGCACTGTTCAGAGAAAAATTTAAAGGGTTGTTTCCCGGCCCAGAAGGGGGATTTTTAAGCCGTAATTTCTTTTCCAAAAAGGCAGTACCAGCATTCATAAAAAATGTAGAAATTTGAAGGTGGGGGCCCGTTTCCCTTTACCTTATCGGGTTTTTTCCAAGGGGGCCGCAGCGCGGGCGTTGTTGCGTAACTCAAAATTTTCCCCCTTTCGGCCCCCTGGGTGAATGTGCTTTCCCGCCCCGGCACCCAAAAACCCAAAAACTTGGGACAGGAGAAAGGCGCTTTTAAACCTCCACCCTTGTCAAACTGCGGCTCCTGCGCCAACGTTTCCCCCTCCTCCTCCCCCACCACCGCCACCATCTCACCTCCACAAGGTTTCTGCTCTATCATTTCCCATTTTTAGGGCACCGGGTGTTTACGCAGTTCTACACCTGGCCCTTCCCCGGGGAACGAAATCACACGGGGGGGGAAAATGCTCCCCCGTCATGCGCGATAATCGATTTTGGGGGCTTTCTCCGCGCCAACTTCAAATCGGAACCCCTGGGGGACGGACAAAAGGGAGTAACATGGTGCACCAAGGGAGGGATGGTCCATGCCCCTGCAGGCGCCCCGTGTTCAATCTTGGGTTTTGAAAAGGTTCCTGAAGTCTTCCCCCGAACTTCAGAAAGGGTTCTGAAAATGGAAAGGAAACTGTGAATGCACTTCATCCATTCCTACAAAGCCAGGAACACCCTCCTCAAAGTTGCATCGGCAGAACGGCCTCCCCAAAAGACTCTGATATTCGATGTTTCCACTCGTTGGAATTCCAGCCCGCACATGTTGGACCGACTGTATGAACAGAAAAAGGCCATTAACGATTTTATGATGATCCTGGCGGAACAGGGGGTACTCCCCTGTGTAACTTTGATGTCAGCCAGTGGCAGCTCATTGCGTGACACCTGTCGTTTGCTGAGGCCATCGGGGAGGCCACGTTATTTGTCAGTCGCCAGGACTACGGGATGATAACTTCATTCCACTGCTTCATGTCCTGGAACAGATGCTGAAAAATCTTCGGGGCAGGGGGACTGGAGACGTGGCGACTACATCTTGCGGCCACATGATCTGGTGGGGACTGAAATGGAGGAGGGGGAGGTGGAGGAAATTGGAGCAGAAACATTGTCTAGTGAAATGAGTGGATATTCTACCCAGGTGACAAGAGAGGAGGGCAGGAGCAGCGGAGGAGTAGATGGAATGAGGAAGACGAGGCAGATGACCCGCAGGCACCGTGGCAGTATACAGTGGAGATGGAGGCAGGGAGCCCCTCTGAGTCACTTGTGCAGATAGCCCGCAGCATGCTGATTTGCCTGGCTAGTGACAGCCGAATAGTCAACATCCGGAAGAGGGATGAATTCTGGCTCTCCACCCTATTGGACCCTCGCTACTGGTCCAAAATGGGAGCCTTTTTCCCAGCTATTGAGAGGGAGGAAAAACTCAAATACTATAGGGAAAATCTCCTTGTCATGTTGGGGCCCCTGCCTTATGCGGCATCGTCCCTCCTCTGACATGTCTGACCGGGGGATTCTTCAGCAGTCACGTACTACTGCCGCGGCTGATGGGGGAAGGTGTGGGGGGGTAGGAGCAGTACCAGCTCCATCAGCAGCAACCTAAAACTGGAGTCACGTGAAAATACCTTTCCCCAACCCGCTAGTGAGGGGGCAGTCGCCAGCAGCAAGCAGCAGCAGCAGGGCCTGGAGCAGTCCCTTGAACCAACAGGTGGTTTGCCTACTTGGACAGCACTCTGCCCCCCCAGTTAGAAGATCCGCTGGACTACTGGGCAGCCAAACTGGATGTGTGGCCGCAACTTGCCCAGTTTTTCAGTGGAGAAGCTTTCCTGCCGGCCCGTAGTTTTGGCATCAGAGCGGTGTTCAGTGCGGCGGGGGCCATCGTTACCCAAGGAGAAACCGCTTGTTTCCCCGGGAAATGTGGAAGAATGACCTTTTTCAAGTGAATGAGGCTGGTTTGGCCAGGATTACCACAACTAATCCCTTAGGCGCAGTCTACATCCCCGGACCCCTCCCCAAAACGTGAGAAATGAGTCTGGGGTTCAAATACCTGCCCTCAGCCCTATTTGAGCCCCCCCCGGGGCTGATGCCACATATCTGCTGCCAGTTTCCCCTTTTGCCTCCCCCATTTTCCCAGGGACGGGTATTCCCACCCACCTCCCCCACTCTGTTTTGTCCCCCTTGGGGCCCTACCCTGTTTTTGCCCCCCTCCAGTGCATTGTGCAATGTCTGCCCTCTGCTGCTGCTGTGGCTGTGCCATGACCTACACACTCGTCATTGTGCCACTTTGCCTCTGCTGCTGCTGCTGTCCCCCGTGCCCTCCACACTCTGTATTGGCCACTCTGGGGGCCTATACTGTTTTTGCCCCCCTCCAGAATGTCTTGTGCCCCTGTCTGACCTCATCCCGCTGCTGTGGCGCTCCCGTAACCTCCCCGTGTCATTGTGCACTCTGGGCCCACCCCTTTTTTTTGCCCCCTGCAAAATTTTTTTTGGGCCCCATCCCTGCCTATGCTGCTTTGTGGGCTGCCCGGTCCTCCACATGGCATTGTGCCCTTTTGACCTCTGCTGCTGCCCTGCCGTGACCTCCACACTCTGTATTGTGCCACTCTGGGGCCAAATCCTTTTTTTGCCCCTCCATAATGTCTTGTCCACTGTCTGCCCTCTGCTGCTGCTGTGGTGCTCCCGTAACCTCCACACTGTGTCTTTGTCCCACTTGTGGCTACCCCTGTTTTTTGCCACCTCCGAATGTCATTGTCCCACTGCCCCTCATGTGCTGCTGGGGGCTCTGCGAACCCCCCACACTGTGTCATTGTCAATTTGACCTTGCTCTGCCGTTTACCTCCACTCTCTGTCACTGTCCCATTGGGCCTCTACTTTTTTCCCACCTCCGAATGTCATTGTCACTGTTGACCCGCGTGCTGGGCTGCTGCGTCCCTCCACCTCTGTCATTGTGCCACTCTGTGGTACCCTGTTTTTGCCCCTCCAGATGTCATTGTGCCCCCATTGACCTCATGCTGCTCTGTGGCTGCTGCCTTCCCTCCACACTGTGTCATGTCCCACTCTCTGACCTCATGTGCTGCTGTGCCTTTGCCGTACCCCCCACACTGTGTCATTGTGACTTCTGCCCTCATGCTGCTGCTGCCCGTACCCACTTCTGTCATTGTCCCACTCTGTGGCCTACTACTGTTTTTCCACCCCCAGAATGTAAATGTCCCCACGCCTAACCATGTGCTGCTGTGGCTGTTGAACCCCTTCCACGTGCTTGTGCCTGTGTCTGACCTAATCTGCTTGGCGCGCCTTGCCTACACACTCTGTCTTGTCCCCACTCTTGGCCTACTCCTTTTTTTTGCCCCCCTCCATAATGTCTTTGTGCCACTGTTGACCTCATGCTATGCTTGGCGCTGCCGTAACCTCCCACTGTGTCATTGTGCCATTTTTTGTGGCCTACTCCTTTTTTTTTTTGCACCCCAGAATGTCTTTGTGCCCTCCCCTGCCCATGCTGCGGGTGGGTTCCCTGCCCTTACACTTGTCATTGTGCCAGTGTTGCCTCTGCTGCTGCTGTGGCTTCTGCCGTGCCCCCCTCACCCCTTGTCATTGTGCCACTGCGCCCTCATGTGTGCTCCTGCCGTACCTCCACACTCTGTCTTTGTGACACTCTGTGGCCTCCCTCTTTTTGCACCTCCAAATGCCCTTGTGCCCATTCTAACCTCTGGTGCGTGGTGCGCCGAAACCCCCCCACACGGTTCTTTGTGCCTTTGTGGGTACTCCGTTTTTGCCCCTCAGAATTTCATTGGCCATGTCTGCTATGCTGTGCTGTGGTGTGCCGTACCCCCCAAAATGTGTATTGTGCCATGTTGCCTCATCTGGCGGGTGGCGCTCCCGAAACCCCGCCACACTGTGTCATTGTGCCACTCTTGACGTACCCCTGTTTTTGCCACCTCCAAATGCTTGGGGCCACTTTTGACCTAGCTGCGGTGGGTGCTGCCGTAACCCCACACGTGTCATTGTGCCACTGTCGACCCATGCGCTGCTGTGGGCTGTGCCGAAATCCACACTGTGTCTTTGTCCCCACTCTGTCCTTTATCCTGGTTTGCCCCTTAAAATGTCATTGTGCCCTGTTGACCTCAGCTGCTGTTTGGGGCTCTGCCAGCCCCCCACACTGTGTCATTGTGCCCCTCTGGGGCCTACTCCTGTTTTTCCCACCCCCAGAATGTAATTGTGCCACTGCGACCTATGCTGCTGCTGGGGTCCGCCGTCCCTCCAACTGTGTCTTTGCCCCACTTGTGGCATACTCTGTTTTTGCCACCTCCAAAAGTCATTGTGCAAACCTCGCCCTCTTGCTGCTGTTACGCCCCGTCACCTCCAAATCTGTCACTGATTTTGCCACCTGACCCTCACTTGTTTTTTTCAGCTGGCCCGCCATGATTTATCAGGCTACATTCCCCCCTTTAGTTTTTGGTCGTTTTGCCCTCTTAAATGCCCAGGGAATTTAAGTGAAGCGATTTAAGAGGGCGGCAGTCAGTTTCGTGTATACTTTAAAAAAACAACTGTATGAAGACCAAACCAGCTCCCTCTGCTATTAAGCATGGCACAAAAGTTCCGCACCCCCCGGCTCTGTGCGCCTGGAATAGTGTTTTTTAACGCGATTCGTCACGAAGCAATTCGGACCCAAACAAATTTTTTTGTCGAAAAATCCGGGCAAAGCACCGAAAGGGAAATTTTTTGGGAAAATTTGCCCCTCTATTACCACTAGACGGGGGGCTTTTTTATCATAAAAATTTTTTAAGTGGGGCAAGTGGATTTTTCACCTTTAGACCCACTTTCAATTAGTTTAGTGTGTTTTTTTTTTACGTCTTTTATATTATTTCGATATTGTCTACCTGTGGATTCTTTTTTAAGTATATTATTGCAAAAATTTTTTTTACTTTATTTTGTCATTTATTTAATCCCTCAATAATATATATATATATAATATATATATACTTTTTTTTAATTATTATATATTTATTTATATAATTTTTTATTTAAAAATATAAAAATTTATATTTTTTATTATTATTAACTACGCTACCGTTCAAAAAATTTGGGGTCCCCAACAATTTTGTGTTTTTCCCTGAAAAATTTTTTTTTTATTTTCAATTGAGTTGCAAAATGAATAGAAATATAGTCCAGATATTGACAAGGTGAGAAATAAAGATTTTTATTTGAAATAATAATTTTCTACTTCAAACTTTGCTTTCGTTAAAAAAAATGCCCCCTGTGTAGCAATTACAGCTTTTCAGACCTTTGGCATTCTAGCTGTTAATTTTCTGAGGTAATCTGGAGAAATTTCTCCCCATGCTTTTAAAAGCCCCTCCCACAAGTTGGATTGGCTTGATAGGCACTTTTTGCGTACCATATGGTCAAGTTGCTCCCACAATGGGGTAGAGGTCTGGTGACTGCACTGGCCACTCCATTACATATAGAATACCAGCTGCCTGCTTCTTCCCTAAATAGTACTTGCATAATTTGGAGGTGTGCTTTGGGTCCTTGTCCTGTTGCAGCATGAAATCGGCTTCAATCAAGCGCTGTCCACAGGTTACAGCATGGCGTTGCAAAATGGAGTGATAGCCTTCCTTATTCAAAATCCCTTTTACCTTTTACAAATCTCCCACTATACTGGCACCAAAGCAATCCCAAACCATCATATAACCTCCACCATGCTTGACAGATGGCGTCAGGCACTCTTCCAGCATCTTTTCAGTTGTTCTGTGTCTCACAAATGTTCTTCTGTGTGATTCAACACCTCAAATTTTGATTCGTCTGTCCATAACCCTTTTATCCAATCTTCCTCTGTACAATGTCTGTGTTCTTTAGCCCATATTAATCTTTTCCTTTTATTAGCCAGTCTCAGATATGGCTTATTCATTTACCACTCTGCCCTGAAGGCCAGCATCCTGGAGTCGCCTCTTCACTGTAGGCGTTGACACTGGCATTTTGCAGGTACTATTTAATGAAGCTGCCAGTTGAGGACCTGTGAGGCGTCGATTTCTCAAACTAGAGACTCTTATGTACGTGTCATGTTGCTCAGTTTTGCAGCGGGGCCTTCCACTTCTCTTTCTACTCTGGTTAGAGCCTGTTTGTGCTCTCTTCTGAAGGCAGTAGTACACACCGTTGTAGGAAATCTTCATTTTCTAGGCAATTTCTCGCATGGAATAGACTTCATCACTCAGCACAAGAATCGACTGTCGAGTTTCACATGAAAGTTCTCTTTTTCTGGCCATTTTGCGAGTTTAATCGAACCAACAAATGTAATGCTCCAGATTCTCTACTAGCTCAAAGGAAGGTCAGTTACATAGATTCTCTAATCAGCAAAACTGTTTTCAGCTGTGCTAACATACATGCACAAGGGTTTTCAAGGGTGTTCAAAATATCCAATAGCTTTCTTACACAGTTAGTAAACACAATGTACCATTAGAACACTGGAGTGATGGTTGTTGGAAATGGGCCTCTATACACCTATGTAGATATTGCATTAACAACCATGTGTATTTCTGATTCATTTAATGTTAGCTTCATTAAAAAAAACTGTGCTTTTCTTTCAAAAATAAAGAAACTTCTAAGTGATGCCAAACTTTTGCACGGTAGTATATATATATATATATATATATTATATATATATATATATATATATATATATATATATTTCCTTTAAACTGTTATTGGGTTAGTGATCAATTTAATATATACATCGGGTTGTAACTAATACTCATATATACATCTATTCTCTTACTTTATATTAGTAATTGTAGTACAACATATGGTTTCAATGCCTGTATAGTATCTGTGCCGCTGGGTTAAGTACTAATTGTTTCAGTTATAACTCCTTGTATGTATTGGTGGTTATCTTGTGTATTGTGCATGCATTATGTTTCTTCTATATTCCTATGTATGGGGTCCTTTCCCATTATCCCCCGTGCGTGCTTGTTCTTACGTCATCTCATGGACGCCGACCTGCACATGCTGCCTAGAAACATGTTTGCGCTTGCACAGTAGTACTGTGAAGATGCTGAGCTTCAGAGGTGAGTTAGTTACTAAGTGCCGCATTTGGACGTCTATTTCATTGGATAATCTCTGTTAGTATTGTATATATATAACTCCCCATAGGCACATTCCTTCATGGCTATCTACCCCATCATGCAACTCTGAAAATTGGAAGGGATCCTATCTATATCATCACGGACCCTCCATCCTTCTACTGCACTAATGTTATCAGTTCATTCTTACAGGGACGTAAGTTTATTATCTAAATGTTTTAGTGTTCCTTATTGCTTTTTTTGAATATTCTATTCTCAAAGGCCTATATCCGTTCCCTAATGAACCCTTAACGGGCGGTGGAGGGTGGGGAATGTATCGGAACAGTTTTTGTCTATATACCAGGATATTCCGTTTTACTTTGACTATAGTGGCATACCCTGGCGAATATTGGCACATATGATATGGGAATTTTGAAGAACGCTTAATATCTATATACCGTGTTTATTTTTGCTATAGGGTACTCTTTTGTTTGCTTTATTGGGTCATATTTGCTTTATTTCTTTAGGTATAGTACACCCTTTATCAGGTATGTTCCTAGTATATCTTGCTAGGGTATATCAGGGTTTGTTAGTTTAGGTTCCAGTGTGGGGGCGCCCTTATTAGGTTGGGTCCCCCATTCCTTTTTGGATAGGTAGTCTTAGGTTTTTATAAGGGTTTGGTGTAGGGTTTGTTAGGGGATTTAGGGCGACATGTATGAAGCTTGCCGGGTCGGAGTGCGCCGTTTCGCCCGATTTCTAGTGAAAGCTGCGCCTGATTTATGTAGGCGCCGGGGCGCACTCATACATACCATGAAAAGTCCGCCGCGCCTCGCCAGTGTGTGGGGCGCAGCACGGGGACTGAGGTGCAGTGCGGGGCTGCGCCTAAGATTCGCCGCCGAGTAGTCGCCATACAGCCGAAAAGCCGCCGCGCTCGCCAGTGGTGGGCGCAGTCAGGACTGAGCCATGGGGGCTGCGCTAAATTTCGCCTCCGAGGGGTGCGCTCATAAATGCGGGAAAAGTTCCTGCGCCTCGCCAGTGTGTGGGGCGCTGTGCGGGACTTAGGCGCTGTGCAGGACTGCGCCGAAGATGTGTTCCGATTCGAGACAGTCTGGAAAACAGCGAGAAATCATTCAACATGTCCGTGCGGAGTATGAATCAAAACATTCTCAGAAAAGAGCTCAAACCTCAAAAATAAAAAATACATTAAAAAAAAATCACTTTCCCAAAATCTAGAACGGCGCAATATCAAGAATTAGGATATTGGAAATTGCCAGGAAATACAGTAATTCAAATTCTGAAAGCTATTATCATTGGTCGGCAGAAACCGGCCAATCAGAATAGGAGCGACAGTGAACCATTAAAACCAATGGAGAACTATTGACCAATCAGAATCAAAGGCGGGACAGTTCAAAATACAGTAAAAATGCAGAAAAGAGCTGATTGGTTGAGCTAAGGGCGGGGCTTGGCTCCCTCGGCCAATCAGAATAGGAGGACAAGGGACCCATTATAGCCTATGGAGAAGTTTAAACCCAATCAAAATCAAAGGGCGGGACAGTTCAAAATACAGTAAAAAGGCAGAAAAGAGCTGATTGGCTGAACTAGCGGGGGCTTGGCTATCCCAGCCAATCAGAGCGCGAGCTACTTTTCCCATTGTAGTCTATGGAGAGATCTGCGCAATGAACTCTCGGCTCTCAGCGCCGTGCGGCATGGAGAAATGATAAAAAAAATCATTTTTATTAGTTGTAAAATATTATCTGTAAAAGAGCTCAAACCTTCTATAAACATAAATCAATTAAATCCCGAACAACGCGTTTGTCGCCGAGACCGGCGCTACATAAGGAATTGCAATAGAGCGAATTGCCGTTAAATACAGTAATTTAAATTCTGTAAGCGCTTCTCATTGGTCGGCATAAACCAGCCAATCAGAATAGGAGCGACAAAGACCCATTATATCCTATGGAGAAGTTTTGACCAATAAAAAATCAAAGCGGGACAGTTCAAAAAACAGTAAAAATACAGAAAAGAGCTGTTTGGGTTTGAACTAGCCGGGGCTTGGCTATCCCACCCAATCAAGCGCGAGCTACTTCTCCCATTGTAGTCTATGGAGAGAATCGGCCCCAATGCAATCTCGGCGCTCAGCGCCGTGCGCATGGAGTGTGAATAAAAAAATAATTTTTATTAAGTGTCAAACATTATCAGATAAAGAGCTGAAACCTTCTCTAAAAATAAATCAGTTAAATCCTTAACAACGCGTTTGTCGCCGAGACCAGCGCTACATAAGGAAATGCAATAGAGAGAATTGCCGGGTAAGACAGTAATTCAAATTGTTTAAGCTCTTCTCATTGGTCGGCATAAACCAGCCAATTAGAATAGGAGCGACAGTGGCCCATTGTAACCTATGGAGGAGAATTGACCAATCAGAATAGGAGCGACAGGGACCCATTCTAACCTATGGATTTTCATTGGTCAATATTTCTCCATAGGTTTTAATGGGTCTCTGTCGCTCCTATTCTGATTGGCTGAGCTAGCCAAGCCCCCGCTAGCTTAACCAATCAGCTCTTTTCTGCATTTTTACTGTATTTTGAACTGTCCCGCCCTTGATTTTGATTGGTTCAAACTTCTCCATAGGCTATAATGGGTCCCTGTCGCTCCTATTCTAATTGGCCGGTTTCTGCCGACCAATGAGAATAGCTTTCAGAATTTGAATTACTGTATTTCCCGGCAATTTCCAATATCCTAATTTTTGTTTTTGCGTCGTTCTAGATTTTTGGGAAAATGATTTTTTTTTTATGTATTTTTTATTTTTGGGTTTGAGCTCTTTTCTGAGAATGTTTTCCGCCTTTATAAAGGCGATTTTTTCGCATGTTCCATTCTCGCTTCACTTCGCCTCCACCGGAGCATTTAGACCAAAATAAACCAGGTCTGCCTGTTGGAGCTGCCGAGTGCTGCATTGCGCCACACTTTACCGACTCGCGATCGTACATGCCTCGGAGTTTTCGGGCGCGCCGCGTCCCGCCCCGGAACGCCTACAGTGCGCCCACACCGCGCCCATTGCCCGCCCCTTCATGCAAGGCGCAGCTGAAAGTGGCGAACGCTGCGCCTAACACCGCATCCCTGCGTCCGACAGCGGATTTGGGCCGGGGAGGCGCAGAATACGCCTGAAATCGGGCGAAAAGCCGATCATACATGTCACTCTTAGTATTTTATCTGAGTATAATAAAAGTTATGTCTTATTCGGTCCTAGGGGTTATACAATATATGTTTTTTTTTATTTAGTTACTTAACTGTATTACCAGGCATTTTCATCTGATTGTGGGGTAGCCCTAGCCCTTTTATCTTTCAGGGCATTTGTAGTTTTGTGTGTATGTATAACTGCTTACACCGATGCAGGTGTTCTGGTTACAAGGAGTTTGTGGAGGGAGCAAGGCATGTGTTTTTGTCATAAGGAGCTTGTGGAGGGGGGTGACCGCTCTGCAGGCATGAGAACTGACCACTGCAGGAGGTCTGCAGAGCTACATCCTCTCCCTTCCACTGCTCACACAAAATGATGATGTCACCAGTCTTCAGTGTGGGAAAACACGCCTCCTGGGAGGAGAGACATGCCCCTGGATTTGAAGCTATAAGAAAGAGAGAAAGCTTAAGATACCCACAAAAGCCTGTAATGAGAAAAACCCTTTAAGGAAACATTATCTGTTGCACTTTCCTAAAGGCAAACAGAAGTATCAAAGGATCACATGTTCAAATTCCCTACTGTAACAAAAATTAAAGAGAAAGTAAAACCATAAAAAAGTCTGTTTTATATATAAAATTATAACTAATCGGTGTCAGCATATGCATAACAACTCAAACTATAAAATTATCACATTATTTCTCCCACATGTAAATTCCTACAATCTGGAATACAAAGTGATCAATAGGTCATATGCTCTTCAAAATGATAAAAATAAAAACTAAATCTCATTGCACAAAAACCAAGCCATCACTTCATTGACAGAAAAATAAAAATGAAACAGGACTTAGAATATAGCAACACAAAAAAATTTTGAAAGTAATTTTATTGTGCAAACTGATATAAATTTTTTTAAACAAATTATTTCACCACAATTGGACATATATCTATCTTTTTTGTCATTTATTAATTTTTCATTGCATTGTTAAAGGGTTTTTCTGCTTTATACAGTCTCTAATTGTGAGAAGGTTTCCATGGCAATAAGATCTCAGCATTTCCCCTGTTGGAAAAATCAATGATCAGTCCCTGTTTTATGATGCAACAGAGCTTCTAAAACAATTTCAGAAATCATTGCACAAAAATTGTGCATTAAACATTTATGTCAGCTGTTCAGCCAGGGAATTACGACTACAACTTATTACTTATAGTGACCGATGCACCAGAGTGTGGTAGAACGGGCTGAGATGTTAGCTATGTCTATAAGGACTAGTGCCAAGCAAAACCTCTTTGGTAGATGTCAGTTACAAGATATTTAGAACACCCCTATGTGGAACGCTTCTTGGCCTTCTTAACATTGCTGTTGATAAATTATATTGCTTGTGCTGTTCTGTCAACATAGAGTTTAAAGCAATTTCAACTTGTGCACAATAAAATGCTGTAAGAGCAATTCTATGTGGATCTGCTTGGTTAGTTGTTTTCTCATTGCTCCCATGCAACTCCAAGCACATTTCATCCTCTGGCCCACTCAAGATCCCTCAGTGGGGGTCTCTGATCACTGCAGCTGCTTTCTCTGCTTCTAAAGGTTCCTGCTTGGAAGACATTATACTCTACTTTGCCTTATTCAGCTTTTGCTTCAAACCAACATGTGGTCAGCGAATAATGCTTCGTTATGCTCTCCTTCTGCACAACACACCTCAGCTGCCCTATGCAAAGAATAATAGAACAGAGAATCCTTTGTGGAACCATGCTTAAAAGCATTTCCTCATCTTTTATTGTCACACTTTCAAAATAAAACTTGCTAAAGGAACATCAAATAATAAAATTTTGTGAATTCCAGACTAGTTTTGTTGTACCAACTTCATCTTTGGTTTTTGTCCTAATATTTTTTTGCATTAGGTTGCTGAGGTATTTTCTGCAGGAAGAGAACAGAGTGAGCCACTATTGACTGACAACATATTGGTTCGAAGCAGAAACTGAACAAAGCAAAGTGGGGTGAAGTGTCTTCCAAGCAGGAACCTGTAGAAGCAGTGTAAGCAGCAACTATGATCAGAGATTCTCAGTGAGGGATCTTGAATGGACCAAGGTGCTTGTGCTTAGAGTTGCATGGAAGAACAAATCAATATGATCCAAATGGAACTGTTCTTATAGAATTTTATTGTGCACAAGTTAATGAATCTCAGAACCCTATGAATTCATTATTACTATTGCTTAGACTGTGCTCTAAAAATATATTTCTTTAACAGGCATGAATAATCAGTCATGACAGAGTTCCAAAGTGGAATGATTGTTGGTGTGCGCCTGGTACAGGCATCAGTAACTTAAGTTGCTAAGCTAACAAGTTTGTGGAGGTCTACTGTTTACTTGATCAAACCCATCAACTCAGATCACAGATGCCCCTACAAGGCACACACCAATATTAGTTCTCCTTAGGAACCTTTAGAGTTCTGACATATCCTGCTTGGAGAATAGAAAAAAATGAAAAACAAAACCAGCTCAAGTAATAAGGTGTATTAAAAGCAGAATAAACTACTTGATGGATAAAAAATAGTGTTTTTCAAGTCAGGTGGGTTAGGAATAGTTTAACCTGACTGAGTGAAGATTAAGGTTGTTCTAATTATTGTGTTCAACCACTGAAGTTTACAAGTAGTTAAATTGAAATGTACAATTTGACAAAAATGTAGAGAGAACATAGAGACTTGCTATTTTATTACATATGCTGTGCGTTTTTTGTTTTTTCATATTTTACCACCATAAATCCAGACTTTTAGGAACAGAATTTTCTGCTATTTGCTCCAAGACCAAGTCTGCTACCCAGGTATCTGGTACTTATCACAAAGAGTTGATGATATCCACCCAATCCACTTTGTCATCCAAGAACCTGAAGTCTGATAATCATACATATATGTTGCAAGCAAATTTGTGGTGTACAGATATCTGCAGACACCAGTTGGGCTGTCTTTACATTGTATGCCATATACACCAAGAAAGCACCTGGCATATAGGTATTAAAATCTACAGGTCCCCAGTCATACAAATTAAGGCCATTTAGCTTACCTCATTATACATGTTCCTGCTGTACTGTATAATATAGTGTAGTAGACTACACCTTATCTATGCAGAGACAGTGAAAAATCATTTACCCAGTAGTATGCGTATTTTACACTTGGTGATTTGTCCTGTAGCAGATTCATTGTTCAGTTAAGTCGGTGCCTTCCTTCCATCAATGTTGAGTGAGCAGAGGAACTTCTTTCTAACCTACCATCTTCTGAGAATCTCACGGACTCTTTATTTCAGCAGCTGCTGTAAAACATCCTCAGAACCAGGGTTTAGCTTATCCTATGCATATTACCAAAGCAAACCTAGAAAGTCAACACCTGTGCATTTCTCTAGTGGTGCAAGCTGTGTACATTTTATACTAACATTATAAACCTATCATAAATATTAAATTTAATCTGTATCTATGGCTGAATATTCATCTTTAAATACTGATCTGTGAAATTAATAAAGTACATTACATCCAAGATGAATCTCTTGATAGATGTAGTTTCTAAAACGAGGCCACTTCTCAGGGTTTCTACTTTGCTGGAACCTCAAATAAATGAAAATAGGACATGGTACCAAAAAGAAATTCCAATTTAATCTAAATTCCAGTAGGCCTGAGACGGTCATCCCCTTTGAGTCATGTCATGTTTCCAGGCTGCGCATAACCAATACATGTGTGGCATTACAGCACAACAATTTATGGGCTGTATGTTTCCAGAAGAACAGTAAAAACTGAAATGACATAACTGTAAAAAAATGAATTGTGGGCTCCAATCACACAGGCTGACATGCTAAAGTGACATCACTGAGGCTGCAGCTACGGAAGCCTAACAAGCAAAAAACAACCAACGAGTTTATGCATTGCGGAGACTGGGCCCTGACTAAGGAGACCGATAGTCTCTGCAACGTGTCGGTTGCTTTTTGCCTGTTAGGCTTCTGTAGCTGCAGCCTCAGCGATGTCACTGTAGCTTGTCAGCCAGTATGAGTGGAGCCTGCACGCCGCTGGCCATGGCATACTTGCGTAATGAACACCGCACACTATATGAATTCTGTTAGGGGCATTTAGGGTTTATTTAGTTTGAAGATAATAAATATGTATAAATATACAGTATCAAAGTTCTCTTCCAAGATCTATTTATACCCAGGTCTGGATCCAGAACAAGGGAGCATCCTCTAATTCTAGAGGAAAGAAGGTTTCTACATAAACATAGAAAAGGATTCTTTACTTTTAAAGTGGTGAGACTGTGGAACGCTTTGATTTTCGTCTCATTGCTCCAAGTCACCTATTTCCAATCTTCTACTGTCTGCTTTTCAAGCTTTTTTGCAAACTTGAGCTGCGGCTTCTTATAATGATATTGAAATCGAGGCTTCATCACCCTTTTTCAGGCTACAGTTCTAGACTTGTGTAATGTGCATCGCACAGTGCTTGCATAAATATTTGTGACCTCACTACTACAAAGTCTACAAGCCAATTCCACTGCCATGTTTGTCGCACCAGAACTGATAGACCTTGTGAAAAGTCAACTTGTTGACTTCGATATTTTGTCTGGATGTCTACCTCTTGGCTTTTGAAAGGATGGACAGACTTCATATTATATTACTTTAGCTGTCATGGCACTCGGCAATTTTCTTGGCCGAGAGACCACTATTAATGAACTGGATGATGTTGTTTATCTTGTCTTGGGAAATCCTCTTCATGACTGCTCCTCGATTTGACCTTTTACTTGGGAATCAACCTTATAACATACTATTAGGGAATGTGAGAACAGGTTGTAATTTGTGGGATACAAGAAGAAAAAGATTGTTCCACCACCAGGTGCAAATCAGTAACAATGCAGTTACATGACAAGAATCTGTAAAAATAAGCACATGCTAAATAGTTGCAAGTCAAATTTAGATATGAGATAGTCAACATAATTGTCTATAAAATGATGGTCTTCTCACATTCAAATCTGAAGTGGATGGAGAGATATGTAACCTGAAATTTAAAAGTTCAAAACATTGTTACCCTTTTGCTTATCAGTGTATGTATCTTTGGTTTGTCCAGGTTGTATTTGATTTGCTTTATGTGCATTATACAATAATCAGCAGATATGAATTAATCTGGTTAGATCTTCTCTGGTGATCAGAACCCAGAAGAAGGAATGGGTCATCAATCTTTATCAGGTAGGAATCTGATTTTATAAACGTAACTACACACCTGGAAAAAATGAAGTGGCTGGGAGCCCATGATGGCAAATCAAAGCCAAAGATCGTTAACACTGTATGGGGAATGTTACGCTTTGTCAACAACTTGTTCCAGATGAGTATCAGGGCCCAAATCTAATAAATTCTATAAAACATCAGTGCAGTCAAAATAGTAATGCCACCCTTAGAAGGAGTTATTGATGGGTAAAGCTTCCAAAATGGATCTTTTTCTTCTCTTTTCTTTTTTGTTTTGAGGGCTTTTTATGTTTTTTCACTTCAAGACCACTACAAACCGCAGATTAAGTCTGTGTGAGTTTTGTTTCTCTGTTTATTATTTTAAAGGTGTCATTTATGTATTATTTTTTATCCATGGTTTTTAATATATAGCCCTCTTAAAGAAACTTCCGATTTGAATTGCTCAGTTAAAAAATAGAAATTGACAATTATATTGATAATTTGATAAAAATTATGCTAATTCTATAAGTATTCTAATATCTTAAAAAAGGATTTTTACAAAAGCATGCAAACATAAAGCAGACATGCAGAAAATGTTTATTATCATGACTACTATCCTTAGAAGCAGTGAACTTTTTTTTTTCAAATAAACATATCAACCAGAATGTACCACTAGTGTGAATTCTATTGAGAAACATATTTTATAATGACTTGGATAAGTTAAATAATTCCAGTGTTACTACTTCCTTAAATGATACATAGACTGTATTCTTAAAGGGTTTCTGCCACGAGTGAAAAAGATGGCCAAAAGTCAAAGCGCAGACTGGAAAGCTGGCCGCACTTTCAGAGTTACTGTCCAGTCTGTTCTATGGGAGTTCCAAGTGGTGTGTTTGGCTCTTCTTGGAACTCCCATAGAACAGAATGGAAAGTCGTGTGCAAGTCCAACCTGCTCTCCAGTCTGCGCTGTGAGTTTTCGGGGCCCGTTCCCAAAACAGGTGCCAGTCCCAGAGGGTCAGATTATGATGGCAAATCCTAGCTATATGCCATAATTGTCTATCGTGGTAGAACCCCTTTAAGGGGCTGAATAGAACTGAATTTCTTTCCAGTTGCTTTCTATATTATAATAGTCATGTTTAATAAGAAGCCTAACTATTGATTCAAAATTAATGACCTAAGTTTTATGTTCTTTGTATTTATGAGAATATCTTATTAGAAAAACAATATATAATGAATCCTGTTACTACATTAATAGCTGTGGCTGAACTAAAGCTGCTTGTTACTAAACTGAGAGAAACAATGTTTCTTATTTTCTTAATGATGTGCACAGTAGACTTTGTGAAATTTTTACTTGTTATGTGTTGACTTCAAAGTTGCATGTTATGCAAGATAATGTGTAGGTGGACAATGAAACACTGTAAATGTGTTAAATTAATGACAAAGATCTACCAGGTAAATTGTTTGTTCTTATAATGTAAGAACTAGTAGAGAAGATTTTTCATGTCACCTCTATTAAACTTAAGAGTATAAATTGCAATTTCTAACGGTTTAATGATGGGTATCTAAGCTCTTCTTGTTGTAAACCAAAATAACACTATTGGATAAGACTAGCAATTGTCATCTGTAATTACAAAAGCAAAGACATACTTTATTATGCACCACATAGATGTCCCATTTAGGGTAAAGATCAAAGGGGTTTTGCCACGAAGTAAAATTGACATGGAAAGCTTGCAAATTAAATAATAAACATTTTCACCATTCATCCTTATTAAAAATTTTGCACCATTTTTGCTTTAGCTGCCCTTTTAGTGAGCCATTGTTTACAGCTCGTCTCCAGGGGATATGACCAGGGCTGCGAGCTCCTCAGTCCTGGTCGCACATGCCCAGACATAACCTCTCGTCTCAGACAGCTCCTAAGTGTTTAACCCCCAGGTGTTGTCATTCTACTCCTGTCCCCTATACTCCTTATTAATTAGTGAAACAGTGCAAATAAATTAAAAAAGGAACCTCAATGAGGTCTGTGTATTGATAAAGAAAAAATATCCACGGGTTTGGTTCCTGCAGGGATTTGAACCGAGGACCCTTGTGTCGGGAGGTAAAAAGCATTACCTCTAGGCTACAATGTAGCTACTTTTACTTCTGTAAATAAACAGACCTTTCTTTGACTACAGAGAGGAAAGGCCTGGTGATGTCATCCTGCTGGGTCACATAATATGCAATTCAAACAAATCACACACGCCCCCTTCTGAGCACACAGAGCTGATGTCAGCAACCGCCTGCTATACCTTAGAACTTGCTAACTGTGTTTGCCCTTAAGTTTGCCCTCAGCCAAGATGGTGGATCGTGTCTCAGCTGGTTGCCATCTTGTTTCCTGTTTCCTGTTCCTGGTTTCCTATATAAACTCCTCAAGCCCGATGTCCTTGCTTGAGTATTGTGTTTAAGCTCCTGCTGTTTTGCAGTCCTCTAGCCTGGAACTTACCTACCCGTTAGTTCCTCTCATTTGCGGTTTACCCTGCAAACCTCTCATACCTACGTACCATCTACTGTGCTCCTGCTGACCTTGCCTGGATCCAGTCTCCATCTCTGCTGCCTCCGGTTCCAGTCTCTATTTGCCTTCACTGTGTTCCAACCAGTCCTCGCCATTGGATTCCAGCTGTATCCACTAGTATCGTGACAGGATACTCAAGCCACAAAATGGAGTCCGCTGGGGCTGGTAGTCCGGACGCTCGCATCAAACAGCTTCAGACTGCTATGGCTAACATGCGCACTGAGATGCAAGCATGAAAGTCAAATGTATGCTTATGAAGGCCAGTCTGGCCATAATATCCAAGTGTATGGACAAGCGATTCAGGAACTACGCGAATCTGTGCACGCATTATCCGACCGGATGGTCCACCTGGAGAGTCAAGCCTCGGGACCACCCACTTCGGTGCCTGTCATGAGCCCGAAATTGCCACCCTTCAGATTCGGGGGAGATCGTGACAAATTCCGGGGTTTCCTCAATCAATGTAGACTATACTTCGACGCAAACCCTACGCAATTCCCTACCGACAGATCGAAGGTCCTGTGTATCATCATGCTGCTGACACACAAAGCCATTGCCTGGGCTAGTCCTTTAATTGAAACTCAAGACGCCCGGCTGAATCACCTGGAGGAGTTCATCGACGCCATGAGTCAGATGTTTGACGATCCCAATCGCGGTGCTACAGCTGAAGCTGCAATACTATCCTTGCGCCAGGGCAAACGCCCGGTTGCCGAGTATGCCATGGAGTTCAAGAGGTGGGCAGTCGACACCAACTGGAATGACGCAGCAAAATTGTCTTTTTTTTAGGAAAGGACTACGCAGTGCAATAAAAGATGAACTTGCCCGTGCAAAGGCCCCTTAGGTTTGGATGCCTTCATAAATCACTGCATCCGAATCGATACCAGACTATCTGAACGACGACAGGAGAAGTGGGCTACTCTAAATTTTGACACTAAGCAGTTCCTGCCAGTCCCTGTCAGCTTTCCTAAGGAACCCCAAGGGAAGATCCGCAGAGAGCCAGGAATTGAGCCTATGCAAGTGGATTCCGTATTAAAACGTGAGAGCACGGAAAGAAGGGAGCATCGGCTCCGGGAAAGTCTTTGCTTCTATTGTGGAAAGTCTGACCACTTCCTTATCAACTGCCTAGCCGTCCACGGAAATTGGGGGCAGCCATTATGGACCACGATAGCTCAGATGAAGAATCAATTGCTTCAGAAACAGACTTATCTGAAAAGACAGTTATCCATTCCATCTCATCGGTGGCGTCTCATATCAAGAAAGAAAACAGAGACTCTCATTACATCCTTCCCATCAAGTTCCTGGTTAACTCACAATGGGTATCTACTTCAGCGATGATAGACTCGGGGGCAAGTGGCAATTTCATGGACCTGTCTTTTGCTCAGAAGCATGGGGTTAAATTTCAGAAAAAACTCTCACCTGTTGTAATGGAAACGGTAGATGGATCCCCACTGAACTCAGGGCCAGTGGACCAAGAGACAGAACCACTTGAGATCATTATGACATCCCATCATCGAGAAGTCCTGTCTTTCCTGTTGATCTCTTCCCCACACTTCCCTGTCATCCTAGGCCTACCCTGGCTACAAGCACAGAACCCAGTCATCAACTGGGAAACCAAGGAGATAAGCTTCCCAGCGGGGGATATCCTTCCCTCAGCTCATTCTGAACAGGGCCCCGAAGACCCAGCTCAAGACATCAGAATATTAGAGCTACCCTCGGAATACAGGGAATTTGCAGATGTCTGCAGCAAACAGAATGCAGACCAGCTCCCCCCACACCGACCCTATGATTGCCCCATAGACTTGCTTCCAGGTGCACCTATACCTTTTGGAAACATCTACCCTTTGGCGGCCCTGAATTAAAAGCTCTCAAAGACTACATAGAAGAAAATCTAGCTAAGGGGTTCATCCGCCCATCTTCCTCACCAGCGGGGGCTCCCATATTTTTTGTTAAAAAGAAGGACGGTTCTTTAAGACCTTGTATAGATTACAGAGAACTTAACAAAATTACAATAAAGAATCGTTATCCTCTACCACTGATCCCTGAACTTCTGGAGAGAGTGCGGCATGCGAGGATTTTTTCCAAATTAGATCTACGAGGCGCCTACAACCTGGTCCGTATTAGAGCTGGCGATGAATGGAAAACGGCATTTAGGTCACGTTACGGACACTTTGAATATTGCGTTATGCCTTTTGGCCTTTGTAATGCTCCTGCCACTTTCCAACATCTCGTCAATGACATCTTCAGAGATCTCCTGGATCAATTCATAGTTATCTACTTGGACGATATCCTGATTTTCTCCAACTCGATGGAAGAACACCAGAGACATGTGAAACTTGTTCTGGAGCGGCTAAGAGAGAACCAACTCTACATTAAGATTGAAAAATGTGAATTTCCACCAGACCGAGATCCATTCCTTGGCTATGTTATTTCACCACATGGTCTACAGATGGACTCTAACAAGATCAAAGCAATAGTAGACTGGCCTACTCCCAGAAACATAAAAGATGTGCAACGCTTCTTAGGTTTTGCCAATTTCTATAGACGCTTCATAAAGAATTTTTCGGAAACAATTTCTCCTATCACACAGTTGACTAAGAAGAAAAATGCTTTTGTTTGGTCTCCTCAAGCACAAGAATCCTTCTCTATTCTGAAGACCAAGTTCACTACAGCTCCTGTATTAGTTCATCCAGACCCAGAACTCGCCTTCATTGTGGAAGTAGATGCTTCAGACTGTGCTGTAGGGGCCATACTGTCTCAGAGAACAGGAGACAAGTGTTTATTGCATCCTTGTGCTTTTTTCTCCCGACGTTTATCACCTGCTGAGAAGAATTATGATGTGGGAATAAAGAACTGTTAGCTATCTTTGCAGCCTTTAAGGAATGGAGACATCATCTTCAAGGAACCTCACAACAAATAATAGTTCTGACGGATCACCGTAATCTGGAATTCGTGAGATCTGCCAAGTGTCTATCTCCTCGCCAAGCTCGTTGGAGTATTTTTCTTAATCAGTTCAACTTCTTAATCTCGTACAGACCCGGATCCCGTAATGGCAAGGCAGATGCTCTATCAAGAATGTTCTCCAGTGATTCCGCACCTGCTATTCCACCTAAGACCATTGTTCCTGAGTCTAACGTTGTGGGAGTAATTCATAATAAGGACTTGCTCAAAGAAATAAGGGAAGCCTATAACACCGACTCCTTACTGTCCCAACCTCCTGATGATGTACAGTTGGTACTTAAGAACAAGATGTGGACCCACGGGCAGCAGCTATACATACCCGAAAAAGTCAGACTGAAGATCCTGAGACTAGCCCATGATTCCAAGATTGCCGGTCACAAAGGAGTGCAGAAGACGCAGGAATTTTTATCCCGATTCTTCTGGTGGCCCAATTATTTACAGGATGTAAGGAAGTATGTAACATCTTGTGACATCTGTGCTAGATGCAAGACTCCACGTTCTTCACCCTCGGGTCTACTACAGCCTTTGCCGGTCCCCTCTCGCCCCTGGGGTTCAATTTCCATGGACTTCATCGTAGATCTCCCTATCTCTAAAGGGAAAAATACAATTCTCGTGGTAGTAGACCGACTCACCAAGGCTGCACATTTCATCCCTTGTACTGGTCTACCCTCTGCTAAAGACACTGCGGATCTCATACTTCAGAATGTGTTTCGTCTTCATGGAGTTCCTGATGAAGTTATCTCGGATCGTGGGGTGCAGTTTACATCAAAATTTTGGCGGAGTTTTTGCTCAGCACTGGATATTGATATAAATCTATCAACCGCCTTTCATCCACAATCTAATGGACAGACTGAACGCACAACTCAGACCCTGGAACAGTATCTTCGATGCTACATTTCTCATCTAAAAGATGATTGGGCTGATCTGCTTCCTATTGCCGAGTTTTCGTATAATAATCCCAAAATGCCTCCACCAAACAGACTCCGTTCTTTGCAAATTTGGAGGTACCATCCAAATATTCATCCAAGATTCCCTGCTGTTCCTCATATTCCAGCTGCCACGGAAAGGATCTCTGCACTACAGCAAAATTTACAACTACTGAAGGAAACACTAGAGAGGGCTCAAGAAAGCTACAAGAAGATGGCAGATAGACATCGTAAGCCAGCACCAACTTTTAAAGTGGGGGATAAGGTATGGCTTTCCACCAGAAATTTGAAACTTAGAGTTCCTTCACCAAAACTGGGACAGAAGTTTGTCGGGCCGTATAAGATCATCAAAATAATCAGTCCAGTAGCTGTTCGGCTCAAACTCCCACCATCGATGAAGATCCATCCTGTGTTTCATGTGTCTCTATTAAAACCTGCCGTGTCTAACCCCTTTCCGGGACGTGTTCCTCCTCCTCCTGATGCAGTGAAGATTGATGGGCAAGAACAGTTTGTGGTGGAGCAAATCCTGGACTCGAGAATTTTCAGGAATCAGCTGCAGTACCTCATTAAGTGGCAAGGTTATGGGTCGGAAGAAAATTCGTGGGAACCTGTGAGTAACATCAGTGCTCCAAGACTGATCAAAAGATTTCATCAAAGACATCCGGAGAGACCGAGTCAGATATCGTCCAGAGGCCGCTGTTGAGGTGGGAGTAATGTCAGCAACCGCCTGCTATACCTTAGAACTTGCTAACTGTGTTTGCCTTAAGTTTGCCCTCAGCCAAGATGGTGATCGTGTCTCAGCTGGTTGCCATCTTGTTTTCCTGTTTCCTGTTCCTGGTTCCTATATAAACTCCTCAAGCCCGAGGTCCATTGCTTGAGTATTGTGTTTAAGCTCCTGCTGTTTTGCAGTCCTCTAGCCTGGAACTTACCTACCCGTTAGTTCCTCTCATTTGCGGTTTACCCTGCAAACCTCTCATACCTACGTACCATCTACTGTGCTCCTGCTGACCTTGCCTGGATCCAGTCTCCATCTCTGCTGCCTCCGGTTCCAGTCTCTATTTGCCTTCACTGTGTTCCAACCAGTCCTCGCCATTGGATTCCAGCTGTATCCACTAGTATCGTGACAGCTGAAGTGCTGGATACAGGAGGTATGAAATGAGATCGTGGCAAATCCCCTTTAAGGAACTAAACAGATAGATAAGAATAGATGTTACAAGTAACCTAAAATTAAATTTCCAAAAATTTGAACAAGTTATGTTTTAGTATGGATGCTGACATCACTGACTCTTGTTGCTACCCAAAGAGGAGAAAATGACAGTTACCACGTCTGTCATAAATTATTTTAAATTAAGTGTTATTTCTCATTTTAAAACTAACCCCTTCCCACCATGGCTAATTTTTTTAAGCTTTCACTTTTTTCCCCCTGCTAAGAGCCATAACTTTTTTTATTCTTGCATCTACATAGTCATATGAGGGGTTGTTTTTTTGTGGAACTAGATGTACTTTTTTATGGTGCAATTGACCGTACCATATAATGTACTGAGGAGCCTAAGGCAGGAAGTAATAGGATCTGAAACATGGCAGCTACAGAATCGTTCATTAGGCTTCCAACTGCCTTGTTAACTGGATCAGATAGATGAACGGTGCACATCACCATGACTCTGATCCCTGCTGTTAACAGTGGGTGTCAGTTGTAATTAACAGTCAGCACCCTCCACATATGGAGGGTGCCAAGTGGGTCCTCACCATATATCCTTATCAACATTATGATATACGTTTAGGTTATGGGGATAAAGATGTTGCCTCACCATGATGTTTTACAAAGCTACTGTCAGCTTTAGGCTTACACTTCCTGGTCAGGCTGTGGATGGGTCTATAGAAATGATTGGCGTATCATCTCTGCTGCTTCTAGCTTATCCTGACAGAGTGGCAAGGTTATTGTAGGTTTGTAAACTGTAGTACAAAAGGCAAATGAGCCCGAAAAAGTTAAAGCTTGTTAGTAACTTATGTAAGCAAGCTCCCCTCTTTCAGATAAGAAACAGTAGAGAGTAACATCACCATCACGGTCACTGCAAGATCATATAGGAGCAGTAAGAGGTGTCTGGTGACTCAGTATTCTTGTGTAGAAAATCAGGAGTTTATTTTTGTTCTTAAATCTGAAGAAAAGCAAAATCAGAACAGCAGTTTATTTAGTAATAGTCTTTGTTTAACTTTGACTACATGTTAAAAGCTAATAAATGAAACAGAAATATACTTTAAATGCCTTTTTGCTCAGGTATCAACTGAAAGAGGAAAGATCAAGAGGAAATTGAAACCTATGTTCCTTATAAGACTTCTAGAAGACTGTTTATGGGGTACACATCTTCAAAAAATAATCAGAAAACTGTTAAATGAAAGAGCTACTTTTATGAATTTATAGCCATCTTAAAATGTAATTCTATCCATGTTAGACACATGTACTGTATGAGCAGTTCTTATCTCTTTGGCACTAAAGGCTTTTGGACACTGACAGAAATTTAGGGTGATTCGCGGGAACGAAGCGTCTTTTTTATTGGTAAAATGGCCACGAGCACATGGCGTTACATTGGGCAGAGAACTATGGGAGGAAGAAAGCAACACCCTCAATGACATGTACAGACATGAAGCCAATCAGCGACCGGCGGGATTCTGTGACGTCACAGCCCTATAAATACGGACGCCATCTTAAATCCTCACACTTCTCACAGTCTGTCCTGGCATAAGCATCTAGCTGCTGCTGCTGCTGCTCTGCTATTCAGCTCATTATAAAAGAAACTGCTTTTATCAGCGATTGGGGGGAAAAGACCACCACAAGTCTGTGTCAGTTGCACACCTCTACCTCAACCAGCGTTCTGTATCTGCTGCTCCATAGAAGTTATTCCAAAAGAAACTGCTTTTATCAGAGACTGGAAAAAAAAACAAAAAACGAAGGCAACACATACAAAAAAATGTGTTTTTTTGACCCAACAACAGCTCGACGTTTCAGCCCTGACCAGGGCTTTTTTCAAGCTAAACACAAAGTGCTAACACATGGTATATAAAGTGAACAGTGCCATTATTCAATTCAAAACAATTATACAGTGCCATAATTCAATCAATACACGATATGTTCAAAATATTCATTAAATGTGTTAATCAAACCAAATACATAATTATTGCTAGTGTACACAGTGCCCTATAGTGCATAGTGCAGCAAATTCGGGATACAAAATTAATATTTATGGTTAAGAAAGCCATCATAAGATGGTAATTAAGTGATACAACTCATGTGACACCCTATTTAAAAATTATACAACAATGATTAATTACTTACTAGCTGGATAAGAAAAAACACTACATCCATCGCTACGGCGTCTCTGCTGTTGAACTGCGCACGCGTCAGAGTTTGAGAACCAGCACATTTATTCTACCAGTTTGTCACATAAAATTGTTCTATAAGAGGTAAATAGATGACTTATTCCTAATTTGGGATGGGACAAGAGAGGAAGCATCTTCATTTTTTATTAAGTCTGTAAATGACAACTCTTGGGGTATATCCCTAACGGCCAAAATTGAGGATGATGAGATTGATTTTTTAGATCTTAACATTAAAAAATATCAGGACAAATATATTGTAACCACCTTTTTTAAATCAGTAGACACAAATAGTTTCCTGGATTTCTATAGTTTCCATTTACATAAATGGAAAACAAATGTACCATTTGGCCAGCTTAGGCGAATAAGGAAAAATTGTACCAATACTGAAGATTATGAAAAACAATCAGGAATTATTAAAGGGAGACTTTTGGAAAAACACTATCCCCTCAAGCTGATACAAGAGGCTTCTAATAAAGCACAGACCCTTACACAATATGATTGTATAGCCAAATCAAAAATTAGAAAATCAAAGAAATAACTATAACAAACCATACAAATCACACTATATCAAGAGATATAGCTCCTCACACACCCTAGTGATGGCTATATTTCAAAAACATTGGCCTATACTTTGTAAGGATCCCTATTTGAGGGAGGTTATCCCCTCAATTCCCCCAATGATTTTTAGAAGGGCAAAAACGATTAAAGAAACCATTGCCCTTAGTAGGGTTAGAAAGAGCATTCAAACCAATAATCGTAAGAAAACCATCAAAACAGGAGTGTCCAGATGCAATTCCAGTCAGTGCCTGTCATGTTGCTTAATCACCCAAGGCCAAGAATAGTTTAAACCAACTGTAACATGCCAGATGTTTGACCTGAACTACCAACTTACTTGCATGAGCACATTTGTAATCTAACTTTTAACTTGCCCATGAAAGAAACCATACGTAGGTCGCACCTCTCAACAAGTAAACAAGCACATGAACAATCATTGCAGCAATATCAAAAATAACTTTATGTTACACAGTGTATCAAGGCCTATGTCAGAAGCACATAATTCAGACCATCAAGCAATATCTCCAATACTTATTGATCATGTGCCCGACCACATCCCTAATGCAGAGGTCCTAATGAAGAAAGAGATGTTCTGGATCTACCAACTCCAGTGCCTCCCCCACAAGGGCTGAGTCCACAGAACTCATACACTAACTCAGTTATAAAGAGGTCTGTTCATCCTATTTGTATTGGAGCCACATCCAGGCATATTTTAATTACACATAGTATTTTAGCCTCAATGAGCAATTAAATGTCCCAAAATCCCCATTTTAAGAGACCTAAGTAGTTTATTTTACCTTAATCTTTGTGATCTCTTGAATATATATCACTGTCTCAAGTCCTGGCCCTGGGTGAGATAGAGTTAACTCCATTTCTGCCCACACGGACCTGTTGGCAGCTCCTATAGATGCTTAGTCATAAAGATACATTTGACACATAGTAACAACTTGCTGAAATGTTTCTGTCACTGAAAGTAGGAGTGAGACACCTAGTGATCAGAAAGATACATTACAACTCTATGAGATCGCAGACAGGATCGATTCACACACGGCCCTCTACTCATCTCACTCTCCCTTTTCTCTTTATTTGTTTATCATTTCAGTATGTGGTTAATACCACACTTAGAAAATGGATCATAAAGGTATTTTATATGTATAATTAGTTTTTTTAGGCAATATACGATCCTGTCTATTTGTATGTCCAATCACATTCCACCTGCCACGTGTAGACTGGGCAGTTAACTAGTGTGCTATGGTATTTAAACCGCTAATCTGTCTTCTTCTACTGTACAGGAACTGATGAAGTGTCTGGTGTTAGACACAAAACACATATTCCTCTGAATGCAAATAAAACTATAATCTTTTAGTACAATAAGTACTGTGCTATGCAGCCTTTCTGGGTCAGATTTAGCCAAGGGGAAGAAAACTTTTACCCATTGTGCAATAATCTTATTCCACAGCTCCCCTCTACTTCTAAGAGGAGAAGGACCTTCAACTGACACCCTGCAGCAGACATTGGTTTACAACAGTTCCAGAAAAATTGTTGTATTGAGTTTTTTAAAGTTTTTGTGCCGGGTTTTTTGCAAAAAACACAAGGAAGTAAATTTAGTTAACCTAAAATATATACCGAAAATAATTTTTAAAATCTTCAATTATACTAGGGGCCCCGGTTTTTCTTTTAGCCCTGAAATTTGTGAATTTGTGACGTGTCGGATTGGGGGGTTTTGGGCCCCCACGGGGGTTTTGATTTGGGGGGGGCCCCCCCCTTTACTGAAATTGAAAATATTCCGGCCTCTCGGAACAAAATTCGGCCCATTTTTTTACCTTTTTTTCTTTTTTTTTTCCCAGGGGGTTGGCAAAAACAAATTGGGTTGGGGAAAATAAAAAGTACAAAATTAGGGAAAAAATTTTTTTTTTAAAAAACACAAAAATTGTAAGTCTAAAATAAATGGTAGAAAAAGGAAAAAAGTATTTTAAAAAAAAATAACCCCCCTTCCCCCCAAAAAATAAAAATTTTTCCCCCCAAAAACCAAAAAATTTTTATTTCCTCCCCTTTTTAAAAAAAAAAAAATTCCTTTTTCCCCCCCAAAAATCAAAAAAAAAATAAAAATTAAAAAAAATCCCCCTTAAAAACCACAAAAACAAAAAAATTAATATAAAAAATTAAATAATATTTAAACCCAAAATAAAAAAATTTTAAAAAAAAAATAAATAAAAACATAAAATTTTTAAAACCCAAATATTTCCCCCTTTAAAAAATAAAATTTTTTTCCCCCCCCCAAACAATAAATTTTCCCTTTTAACCAAAACCCAAAACCCAAATTTAAAAAAAACTTCCCTTTTCCCAAAAAAATTAAATATTTTTTAAAAATAAAAAATTTATTTCGAAAAAAATAAACAAAATTTTAAAAAATAAAATATTTTTCCCCCCAAATAAAAAATTCCCCCTTCCAAACATAAATTTTTTTAAAAAACTTAAATATTTTTAAAAACCATCCCCCTAAAACACCCCACCATCATATCCCCCTCCACCCACATAAATTTCCCCCTCCCCCCACTTTTACAATTCCCCCCCCAAACCCCCCCTTAACTTTCTTCCCCCTTTTCCAAACCCCAAAATTACCCCCAAATATCCCCCCTCCCCCCACAAAATTTTCCCCCCCCACTCCTCCAATTTAATTTTCCCCCTCCCCCCCCAAAACTTTTTCCTTTCCCCCTACCCCCCCTTTTTACACTTTCCCCCCCCCAAACCCACAAAAAACAATTTATCCCCCCTCCACCCACATACTTATCCCCCCCTCCCCCCAATACATATCCCCCCCCACCCACATACAATACCCCCCTTTCCCCCCCAATACAATCCCCCCCCCTCCCCCCCACATACAATACCCCCCCCTCCACCACATAAAATTATCCCCCAAACCCAAAACATAAATTACCCTCCCCCCCCCACATACACAAATCCCCCCCCAAACCCATTAACTATCCCCCCCCAAACCCACATACAATTCCCCCTCCCCACATAAAAATACCCCCCTTTCCCCCCCAAAAACAATATCCCCCCCCCACCCCACATACAATACCCCCCCCCACCCAAAATAAAATTTATCCCCCCCCCCCTTTACAATATTTCCCCCCCCCACCAATAAATTTTTCCCCTCCCCCCATCACTACCCCCCTCCACCCACTTAAAATATCCCCCTCCCCCACATAAAATATCCCCCAAAAAACCCACATACAAAAATCCCCCTCCCCCCCCCATACAATACCCCCCTCCAGCCCGCATACAATATCCCCCTCCCCCCCACATACAATATCCCCGTCCACCCACTTTAAAATTTTTCCCCCCTCCACCCACTTTACATATCCCCCCCCCCACCCAAAATTTTAAAATTTATCCCCCTCCACCCACATAAAACTACCCCCCCCTCCACCCCAAATACATTTATCCCCCCCCCACCCCATCCCAATTAATCCCTCCCACCCCCCATACTTTTTCCCCCCTCCCCCCAATACTTTTCCCCCCCCTCCACCCAAAATAAAATATCCCCTTTCCACCCACATAAAATTACCCCCCTCCCCCCACTTACAATATCCCCCTCCACCCACTTCAATTATCCTCCTCCACCCACATAACTATCCCCCCCAAACCCCTTTACAATATCCCCCCCCCACCCACATACAAATCCCCCCCCCTACCCAAAATAACAATACCCCCCCACCCAAAACCCCAAATTTCTCCCCCCCCCCAAAATACACTATCCCCTCCACCCTCTACACTATCCCCCTACCCCCCAAAAACACTATCCCCCCCCCCCCCCAACATACAATATCCCCCCCCACCCAAACAATATCCCCCTCCCCCCATCTTTTATCCCCTCACCCACATAAAAATTTATCCCCCTCCACCCACAAACGTATCCCCCTCCCCCAAAATTACAATACCCCCCTTCCACTTTTTCCCTTGGTCACGAACCTCCCCAAACCTTCAAAAATTTAAACCCAGAAAAGAAAGAAAGTGTAACTCCTATAACAGGGTCAGGTGTTCCATCACTTTTAAACAATCAGGGACACATGTACTTTCCCCACTATACAAAACCCGCCGATATAATTTACAACCCCAAACCTTTTAGAGCCCAACATAAGGTCGAAAAACTCAGGTATAACCTCCAACCCCACCATTTTAGAGCCCAGATAGAGGTCAGACACCAGTTAAAGGTATACCTACAACCCCGCCATTATGGGAAACCACTTAGTGGGTTCAGACACCGCTCGGAAAAACCCTTTCCCAAAACAACCCCCATATAGAGACCCCCTTTAAGGTCGGGGAAAACCAGCTCGGGTTTTAAAACCTAAAAAAACCATATAGAGCCCCAATAGAGGTCAGACACAGCTCGGTCACATCACATTAAAATATAAAAAATAATCCCCCTAAAATGAGGGCCCCCACCGGAGACTTTCTTGACTGAGGAGTTTTCTTTTCTTTTGGGGTTGTTTTTTTTCCCCTTTTCTTTTCTGCTTTGTTTCCACACCGCCATGTGATTTCCCCCGGCCCACAAAACTCATCCCTGCAGAAATTACCACAAATATCTTTAAAAATTCCTAAATTTTCCGGATTTTTTTCCCAAAATTCCCATCTCTTTTAAAAAACTACCCGGGGGGTGGGAGGGAGGTCCCAAGCCTAGTTCCTAAGGGGTTGGGGGTGGGGGGGAGGCCCGGGTTTAATTTGATAGGCCCTTTTTTTAGGGTAGGTATGCCCCCCCCGGGGGAAATTAAGTTGCTAGGCCAGCCCCAGGTTGGGTTTTGGGGGGGTTCCCTAGCCAGGGGTGGGTAGGTAAATAGCCCCAGGTGATAGCAGGCCCCAGTTATGCAAGTTGATAGGTACAGTTAGGTTGGTGGACCCAGTTAGGTGGGGCTGTAGGTAGGGTGTGGGTTGAGTCCCAATTTTTTGGCTGTAGGTGGGTGGTTTCCCCCAGAAAGGAAGTGTAGGTATTTTGGGGGGCCCCCTTTATTTTAGGCTGCAAGCAGTTGGGGGGAACCCCCTTTAGGTAGTTTTAAGGAAGTTAGGGGGTCTCCTTTAGGTATATACAGTTAGGGGTCCCCTTTTTAGGTAGTATACAGGTAATTGGGGCCCCCTTTAGGTACTTTTACGTTGGGGTTTTCCTTTGGGGTAGTTTTTGGGTTTATTTGGGGGCCCCCTCCTTTAGGTAGTTGCAGGAAGTCGGGGCCCCCCTTTAGCTACGGGTGTATTTTTGTCAGACCCCCTTTATTTTTTGGGTAGCCGGGGAAACCCCCTTTAGTAGTTAGGGCCACGCTGTAGGTAGTCAGGGCCCCCCTTTTAGATTGCCAGGGCCCCCCCAAATTGTGGGTTTAGCAAGGACCCCCCTTGTAGTCGGGGCCCCCCGGGTTGATACCGGGCCCCCCCCTTCCTGTAGTTAGTCGGGCCCCCCCTTGTAGTTTAGCCCAGGGCCCCCCTGTGGGTTTGTTCGGGCCCCCCCCCAGAAAAGCCCAGGGCCCCCTTTTGTGAAGGGCCCTCCATGTAGTTGCCGGGGCCCCCTTTTTGTAGTAAAAGGGCCCCCTATAGGTAAAAAAGGCCCCTTTTTCTTGTAGCCGGGCCCCCCCTTGTACCCGGGGCCCCCCTTTTTTTCCCAAAGGGCCCCCTTTTTTGTAGCCGGGCCCCCCTTGAAACCCAGGGCCCCCCTTGAAACCCAGGGCCCCTTTTTTTTACCCAAAGGGCCCCCTTTTTTAAGCCGGGGCCCCCCCTAGTAGACGGGAAAAACCCCCTTGTAGACGGGGAAACCCCCTTGTGACAGGAACCCCCCTAGTAGTCAGGGCCCCCTAGTACCCAGGCCCCCCCTATTTAGCCAGGACCCCCCTTTGTGTCGGGGCCCCCCCCCTATGGTACCCAGGGCCCCCATGTAGTCAGGGCCCCCTTTGTAGAGGGGGCCCCCCCTTTGTAGTACCCGGGGGCCCCCCATGTAGTTACCCCAGGGGCCCCCCTTGTAGTCAGGGCCCTCTTTGAAAGCCAGGCCCCCCCTTATGGGCCAGGGCCCCCTTTTGTAGCCAGGGCCCCCCCTAATAAGCGGGGCCCCCCCTAATAGCCGGGCCCCCCCTTCTAGTAGTCAGGGCCCCCTTTTTAGTACCCAGGGCCCCCCCTAGTACCCAGGGCCCCCCCTTTGCCAGGGCCCCCCTTGTAGTCGGGGCCCCCCTTGTAGTCGGGCCCCCCCCCCTTTTGAAAGCCGGGAAAAACCCCCCCTTTTGTAGCCAGGGCCCCCTTTTGTAGCCGGGGCCCCCTTTTTTGTACCCAAGGCCCCCCCTCTAGTAGTCGGGGGCCCCCCCTTTTGTAGCCAGGGCCCTCCCAGGTAGGTAGAAAGGGCCCCCCCTTGTAGCCAGGGCCCCCCTGTAGGTACCCAAAAAACCCCTTTTCCCCTTGTAGTCGGGGCCCCCCCTTAGATAGCCGGGGCCCCCCCCTGTAGGTAGTCGGGGCCCCCCCCTATGGGTTTGCCGGGGGCCCCCTTTTTTTGGGGGGCCCAAAAATGTAGGAAACCCGGGGCCCCCCCCATTAGTTACCCAGGGACCTCCTTGTGGGCCAGGGCCCCCTATAGGTAGCCGGGGCCCCCTCTTATACCCGGGCCCCCCCTAGTAGTCGGGGCCCCCTTTATTGTCGGGGGCCCCCCTTTGTAGCCAAAAACCCCCCTTGTAGTCAGGGTCCCCTTTTTTAGCCGGGGGCCCCCTTTTGTACCCAGGGCCCCCTTTTGTGCCAGGCCCCCTTTTTGTAGCCAGGCCCCCATTTTTGTAGCCGGACCCCCTTGTAGCCAGGGCCCCCCCCTAGTAGTCGGGGCCCCCCCCTCTAGTAATCAGGGCCCCCCCCCTAGTGTAGGGCCCCCCTCTATTTGTCGGGGGCCCCCCTTGTAGCCAGGCCCCCCCCCTTAGTAGTCAGGGCCCCCTTTTTTGTAGCCACCCCCCCCTCTAGTATTTCGGGGGCCCCCCCTAGTAGTCGGGGCCCCCCCCTTTTTTTAGCCGGGCCCCCCTTTTGTAGCCATGGCCCCCCCCTAGTGGGTCGGGGGCCCCTGGGGGTTTAGTTTAAAAAAAATTTAAAAAACCCAAACAGCCATTCCCTGGTCGGGCCCCTGCCCCCGGCCGCCCGAGCTCCCGCCAGCGTTTTGTACCCCCCCGCCCTGCATAGGCGGCGCGGTGAATTTGACGTCCCCGCCCGCCTACGTCAGCAGTGGGGGCCCGGGGGCGCCCGGCAGGTAAAGGGCCCCTAATCCCTTTCACCCTTCCCGGGGGGGGGGAGACCCAGCGGACCCGCAGCGTTTGTGGGCTGGGGGCCCGCTGACACCGCGCGCCCCGGGAAGTCGGGGAAAAATTAGTCCCCGGCAAAGGGCCCCCGGTCTCTGGGCCCCTTCGGGCGCCGGCCCCGGGCGCCCCGGGGGCCCGGGGAGGGCGGTTTGGGCCCCCGGGGGAAAGCGCGGCACTGCCCCCGGGGGCCCCCAAAAGAGGTCGGGGGGCCCAACGGGGGTTTCCCCCGGCCCCCCGGGCGGGCCCCGGGTCCGAGCCTGTATGTGCATGTGGGAAACCTGTTCTGGTAAACCCAAAACCTGGGGTTTAAAAATATCTGAATGCATAAGGGTATCTCCTATAGAACGGACATGTTTAAATATGAAAACTAGTTTTTTCCCTTTAAAGAAAAATGACCAAAATTTAGGGTCACTGCGGGAAAACATTTCGTGTTGAATATAGCTTTTTTAATGATTATTAGCATGCTTTCAAAGGTGGGAAAACCAAGGAAATTTTCTCCCTTAAATTTTCTTTTTGGGCCCATAGACATACGTTCTTCTCTAGTTTACGCATGATGTCCTCTCCTGTTTTTAAAAGATAATTTCTACCATAGCCCTGCATGGAAAAAAAACTTTTTTAATTGCTCTTTGCATTTGTACATAATATTTTTTCATTGATAGAAAATTTTCCCTTTTTGACCCGGAACACTTTGGGTTCCCCTTTAGGGGTCCCTTTTAAAAGAAAGTAGGGGCATGACAACTCCTTAGGCTTGGATTACAAACTGGTATCAAGATTTTTTCCCCAGCTTATTCTTTCTAATCGCAACATCAAGGAATTTGACTTTTTTTTTGATCCTTACTGTTAGAAAAATTATTTAAAGAATGACATATATTAATGTACTTATGGAATGCTAGTAGTTCTATCTCATTTCCCGCATCCCTAAAAAAAAAAAGTCCCTTTACCGGGACAAGTCAATGATTTTTTGTGCACACTGAGAATCAAAAATACATATTTTCTAGTAGTAAATCATAAATAGATTAGCAAAACCTGGAGCCACAGGGGACCCCGTCGAGGTCCCATGTAGTTGCAGGTAATTGTCATCTCAAAATCGAAAATAATTACAAGATAACACAAGATCTATAAGTGTCAACAAAAACACAATATGTGCATTTCATAATGAGGGATCATTATACAGAACCTTCCTGACTGCTTGGCATCCTTCATTATGGGGAGTGTTGGTGAACAAGCTTTGTACATCAAAGACAACATATATGTACGGGGCTGTACCAGTATTCTGGTGTCCTTTCAGCCAAAAAACTGTTGCAGCCCTGTTCTCTCAATGTATGAGCAGGCGCACTCCAAAATTAGGTGCCTGCAGCACTTTGTAATGCACCTAAGATGAGGGGGCGTATGATTTTACACATTTATGACTGGAGGATGGCAAAACCAGGCGCATTACTGCTAGAACAGACCCACCAAGTTAAAAGTGGTTTACCTGAGCCTGAGTTGACACCTGAGTTCCTCTAGAAAGTGCTAAATCTATGACCCACAGTAGAACAGGTTAATAAATTCTACACTATAATGCACTCAATAAAACTGACAGCTGGGTAACAAAATTCATACATGTCTGCCCAATTGCGCAAAGCCTGGTCATTTCAGAACAATTCATAGTTTGAATTATGGAACAAATTAGCTTGGTGTCCTTAAGGGAGTTAGACTCTTTTTTTCACAATTTTTAGCAGAAAACCGTCAATGTAGACTGCAGACTGCAGTGGCACTAGTAGAGAACTGATGCCTGATACAACAGGCCTTCAGGCATGTGTAATAAATATTTATGGACCTTATGAACAAGATACAATATTAACACACAAGGATTTTATACTATCAGTAAATTCCTAACATTTTTTAGGAATAATACCCACTTCATATGGCCTCATCAATTATTGAATCAACTTTTTTCTTTTAAGTTATAGTAGGATCATGATGAAGTTCTTAATACACTAAGGGGCCCTCCAATTGGTGATCAACCTCTTGTATATAGCTAGATTTGTCCATGAAAACCATTGCACCCTGCTTGTCCATCTTTTTAATGTTGATATCCTTATATTTTTTTAGAGATGCTATGGCCTCTCTTTCTTAGGGGGCAGGATGAGATGGACAATCCAGAACATTTATCCCTTTTAAATGTAACCTCATTGGTTACCAGCTGCTGGCAAGCCTCCTGAGCTGGGCAAACAATGCCTGCGTCAAAATGGCTTGTATGATACAATTTTTAAGTGTCTCAAATGTCTGTTCGTGTGTTTCATTGTGCTCTCAGCTTCTCAACTGTACAAATTCAGGGGCGTTTCTATCCCTCCTAGCTGGGTGTTTCTTAACTGAAGGGGGATGACATCATCCCCCCCTTCACTGTTCATGCTCACTCCCGATTCTCCCCCCACCCCCATGAGTCCACATGTCACTGTGTTGTTCTCCCAATGCAATCTTTTTTTGTAAGAGCGGTTAACATACCACAGGCTTGCATTCAGTCTATACAATCTTCTATAAACTCAGAGCACTTATCTCTTCTCCTCTCACAGATGGAGGTTTGCTACAGTTGAATCCAGTCTTCTACGAACTCATGCTGAGCAGCACAGATCTCCCGACTATGTTTACACGCAGGAGCATTTAGGCATCGAGGCACAATTCTGCTGTTTTCTGATTGTAGAAGCCCTGCAGTATTATTGTGTTTCTTCTGGCCCGTGCAGAGTGAAATTGCTGTCGGTCCCTTACTTTGAGTGAGAGAGGCAGCCTAATGCTCAGTCTATGTTTGCATTAGGCACCGACGCACAATTCTGCTGTTTTCTGATTGTAGAAGCAGGTGCAGTGCCTCTGCATTTCTGCTGGCTGTGCAGAGTGAAATTGTGCTGATCCCTTACTTTGAATGAGAGAGGCAGGAATGCTCACTCCTGTGAATATGACCGGGGGTCAGACAGAATGTAAATTAGTAGAGCCGGCAGCCAATGAAATGAAAGGAGGAGGAATCTGACTGGGGAACTGTGTTTACAGAAACAGAAGATAAGGGACACTGTGAAAACAAGACAGCTTTGCTAATGACATCCAATTGCAAAGTTTTTTTGTTTTACTGCCCCCAAATTCTGAAGACCATTTAATGAAATGATACAACCCCTTTAATATCCAGGGTATTCAAGTCTTTTTGAGACTTTTCTGATGACGACGTTGATTCTTTTGCTCCTCCATCTGTTTTTGTACTTTTCAAACTTCATCGGTTTCTTCTTGAATACGAGTATTATTCAAAAAAGAACCAGTCCTGGCCTGTAACTTATTTGCCAATTAATGGAAGCAAAATGCTGCGATTCGAGCTAGGGATAAAACCTTTGAGGGGATACCACAGTTAATTCATATTGTCAGTGTTTTTTAGACCGCTGGGTTTTTTTTTTTCCCCAGTTATAAGCAGTTATATAAAAAGTCCCTTTCAATTTTTTGTAACTTGGATTGCAGTAATTGACTTTTCATTTTTTAGGTATTAGCTTTTATCTCTGCTTGAGTTTGATTATATTATTTTAAGTTAGTTGATGTCTTATAATCTTCATCTCATGTTTTTAGCTTTACTTTTGTGCTATCACCAAAAAGTAATCAAAAAATATAATAAAAAAAACTATATATATAAAAACTATATTTAGATACTGGAATGTTTTGAGCAGTGACCCTAAATACAGTCAATTTTTTAAGGAAAAACCTAGATGCATATGGACACTCTATAGGAGATACCCTCATGTGTTCAGATATCAAATGTCAGGGTTAATGCTAAAAGGGTTAAATGAAGCTTTTAACCTATGATGTTTTCGTTAGCTATTTGATATTTTTTTTCCCCCCCTTATGCATATGTTTTCAAATTTTAAAAGGGAAACGGGTAGCCGACCAGTGTCTACTATTAGAGTTTAAATAGGATAAGGCTTACCTACTTTTATATCGAGGAACGAAGCATGTTTTTCTAAATGTCCTTTCCTTCTGTGTGGGGCCCCTGAACAGCGGCAGTTTTTAACCATCTGTCAAGTCGGTAAGGCTTTATATTTTGCAAATATAACAAATACAATCAATGACAATGCAGTAAGCTAAACTTGATGGACTAACATACAACAGATGTACAGTATCTTACAAAAGTGAGCATGTGAAGTAAGGATTTTCCTTTTTATCCTACAATTGTCCTTATTGTTATCTCTGTTCCAAATTCAAGGTATTTTAGGTCTCGCTGAGAGTAAAAAATTACACAATCCAGTTCAATGTTGGCATCATTCTGTTTAATTTGAGGAATTACAAGTTTATTAGGTTTGTACTAATTATCGTTTTAAACATAATTGGTTATTGTTAATAATGGGTTGGGTCAAAACAGTTTTTGGCGTTTTTTCGACAAAAGTTGAAATGGGCACGGATTTACGTTGATGGTTTTTTTTAGATCACGCTTTAAATTTAGGTTAAAATCTGTGCATAATCTATTAATATTCGCCATTTGGGCTTCCTGTCATTTTGGTGGCCAGCAAATCAGCTTACGAATAAAAAACAGGGTGGATGTGTGTGCGAGTCTGACTGGGATGTGTATGGTTGGATTGGCTGGAAAAATCACAGACCTCGTTTTAATAGAACCCCTTCCTGTTCATGATCAGTGTCGTCACGTCTCTAGTAGAACAGCGCTCTGCCTCGGTCCAAAAGCTAGCAAACACTCAGCAAAAAATTATTTATTTTTTCACAGAAAACAGCTCTATTTTTAGCTTGATCCTTAGAAGTTTTAGATCAGGATTTGCAGATTTTAGGTAGTTGGGCAGAAAATTTTAAAGGAGCATCTACCGCGAAAGCCCGGGAGGGGGGGGGGGGCACGGGGAAAACACAGACAAGTCTATAAGGTACGGGATTTGTACAGCCAAAATTTGTTTAGCTTTGCATTGCCTTATATTAGGATACAGTTTTTTCTAGTAACTGGGTCTTTTGTTAGGTGCAAAACCCCACTTTATTCTCAGTATACATTTCGATGGGGTGTTTTTTTTCAATTTTGCCCAGTCCAGCTTTGTTGTTATAGCCACCTTGCAGTTAAATTTGTACAGCAATTTTTAGTCACCCGGGTTGATAGGTGCCAAAAAATACCTTTTTTACGTATACATTTCAGACACGGGTTTTTTTAACTTTGGCAAGGCCCAGCTGTGTTTGATAGAGCCCCCTTTGCAGTTAAATTTGAACCCCGCACTTTGTAGTCACCACAGGTGTACTGTAGGTGCCAAAAATACCTTTTATACCCTTTTAACATTTCAGAAGGTGTTTTTTTACTTTTGGTCAGTCAACTTTGTTGATAGATCTATTTGCAGTTAAAATTTTGAACCCAGCAACTTTGTAGTCCCCACAGGGTACTGATAGGTCCCCAAAAAAAACCTTTTATATCCGTATCATTTCGACAGGTGTTTTTTTCATTTTGGTCAGTCAAGCTTTTTTGATAGATTACTTTGCAGTTAAATTTGAATCAGAAAATTTGTGTCCCACAGGGTATGAAGGTGCCAAAAATACCTTTTAATATCCTATACATTTCAACGGGGTTTTTTTTTTTCACTTTTGGTCAGTCAAGCTTTGTTGATAGACCCTTTTTTTTGAGTTAAATTTGAATCCAGCAACTTTGTAGTCACCACAGGTGTATGATAGGTGCCAAAAATCCTTTTAATATCCGTATACTTTCAGCGGTTTTTTTTTTCATTTTGGTCAGTCAACTTTTTTGATGATTACTTTGCAGTTAAATTTTTGAACCCAGCAACTTTGTAGTCACCACGGTGACTGATGGTGCCAAAAATCCCTTTTTAAATACCGTATACATTTAAGGCGGGTGTTTTTTTCACTATTGGTCAGCAGCTTTGTTGATAGATCTACTTTTGCATTTTAAATTTAAATAAGCAATTTTGTAGTCACCCAGGTGTTTGATAGGTGCCAAAAATCCCCTTTTTAATCCGTATACTTTCAGAAGGTGTTTTTTTTCATTTTGGTCAGTCAACTTGTTGATAGATTATTTTGCAGTTAAATTTGAATCCAGCAATTTGTATTCCCCAAGGTGTACGATGGGGCCCAAAAATACCTTTTAAAATCCGTATACATTTCAGACAGGTTTTTTTTTATTTTTGGTCAGTCAACCTTTGTTGATTTTACTTTGCAGTTAAATTTGAACCCAAACAACTTTGTAGTCACCACGGGTTATGGGTTTAAAAAAATCCCTTTTTATTACCCCGAAAACATTTAGCAGGTTTTTTTTTTCATTTTGGTCAGTCAAGCTTTGTTCAAGAGCTACTTTGTTTTTAAAATTTGTAAAAGAAATTGATGGTCCCAAAAAACCCCATTTATTATCCGTTACATTTCAGAATGTTTTTTTTTCACTTTGGCACAGGCCAGCTTTGTTGTGAGCCACCTTGCATTTAAAATTTTGAATCCAGCATTTTGTTTTGTTTTGGGGGATTTGAGAATAGCTGTGTTTTGCCGTTTTTTTAATAAGAGACTTTAAAAAACTTTCCTCCCTTTAAAATTTTTATATTTTGAACTGGAGCGAAATTAGGTGATAAGCGAGAAAAGAGGGGGGTGGACGGGGGTTTGAGGTACGGGAAAGGTGCTCCTTCCAGTGCTGGCGACAACATGCATCCCGGGTGTCAGTTGCAGGACCGTCAGGCCTGTCATGTGGGTCAGGGCCCTGTGAATCTCAGTAACAAACGCGTCGCCAATTGTCCTTCAGTGGTTAATAAACATGCATCCACAGTTTACCCCCTCGACCTCCCAGTCCGGCCCAAATGTCGTCATCAGCATCTAGCACCGTCCAACATGAAGCAGCCCCAAATTTAACTCGTGTCCCCACCACTGGGAAATCCATTTCAAAAGACCTCTTTGATGAAAAAATGGGGTTGGGGGCCCAGAAGGCATGTTAAAAGATCAAGGGCCAAAGAGGAGATTTTCTTGCTCTGACGCCCAGTTCTGATGCCAGAGGGGGAGAAGGAAGCGGTCAATCGTAAAAAATTCCCCGGGCGGTCGGCAACGCTTTGCTTTTTCCTCTTGCTTGTAGCCCGCAGTCCTGGATGCGAATGTCAGGACGACAAAGTCACCTTTTTTGATGATGATGATGACGACTTTGCGGATCCAACGGGTCTTTTCGCGAATTTGCTTCGAGGCTTCCTCACTGGACGAGGGGGAAGCGGGGGTAGTGTCAGTGGGCCCGCCCCCCAAAGGGAGAGGGGGTCGCAGAAGTGCGCTGATCTGATTCCCCCGGCCCCCGGTCGCGGGAAACCCAGTCCTCATTTATCCCGTCAAAAGGGCCCGGTTCCCCCCAAGCCCGGGCCTTTTAAAAAGCATCTGATTCACCAGCGATGTCATTTGCCGCCTTTGCCGTAAACGCTAAGTAAGGGAAGAACCCTTGGGTTTAACCACCCCCAAATTCTAGTCCCTGCAGCGAATGCATGAGTTGAAATGGAGGCAACACTTGCCCAAAAAAGGCCAGACCCACGCCGGGCTCCAACCACGTCACACCCCTGTCTCCGCCCCCTCCCCCCCGCCACCACCAAACGTTCCCCACTGCCCTGTCTCTCAGAGTCTATCAAAGGGCAGCCTCCCCTTTTTAAACCACCGTCGCCCGAGTACCACCAGCACCCCAGAGACCCATCCCACCCTTCTCCTTCCCCCAGTTTTCGACCTGCACGCCATACAGCGGCCAGTCTAGCACCCGCCTTCTGTCTTCCAGGGTTTTGGGGGCAGAAAAAACACTTTAATCCAAACCATCCCAAAACCCAAAAACCTGAATGTCGGGATTTCCAGGCTTTGGCCTTGGAAAAGTTGCCTTTCCGTTGGTGGACACAGAGGGTTCCGCCGTTGGCCCTTCCTGCCCCCCAAAACCGATGCCGAGCAGGCATTTCTTTGCCGAAAAAGCCGTCCCTCCCTGGCCCCCCCGTGTCATCTAAAATTTCAAGGCGTTGTCTGCATCTGTGGCCCCAAAAGTCCATCTGACCACCGCACATGGATAGTAAAAAAGGCCCAAGGCCGCAAAAACCTGTGGGCAGCTCACTGGGAGCTGGGGGATGTTCCCCGGGGGTGACGGTGGCTCCAGGTCGGCGCCCCGCTCTTCAAAACCCCGGGTTGGGGCAGGGTTCTTTCCCCCCAAAGGTCCCTGGGGGCTCCGGCCCCCAGAAACCAGGCCATGTTGAAATTAAATTTTCTTGGAGGGCCGTCCACCACACAGGCAGGAGCGTGGCGGCTCTCCCAACGAGGAACCGAGCGCTGCTGGGGGCCAAGAACCTTGTGCCAGGCAAGGTGGTGTTTCGATAAAGGGGGGAAATCTGCGGCCGCCCTTAAAATCGGTAGGCTGGGCAATCCCTTGCTGGACATGTCATGAACCTTTTGTCCAGAAATTTCTAAAGAGCACCCAGGTCGGACTGCCCGCTGAGGAAGGGTCGAAATCTAAGTTCGCACTTCCGCCCTTCGCACCCTGCTTCGTCCCACCCCGGCTGCGTTGCAGCGGGCGCTCGGCCTCCCCGTCAACCCTCATTGTTGGAGTGGGGAACACGCTGAAATTCCACCCCACATCTCCAGCGATTGTGGGGAGCACGCAAGCCATTACGCGTACGAATGAACATGGCCCCGACAAGCACGGTTTCGACCCCGGGGTGTTTACCACCCAGAGTGGGGGCAGGTGAAAGAGCTCGACCTCCTTGCCGTTTTGAAGAAGCCACCAAAATGGTCAGTGCAACGATGCCCCTTTTCACATGAGCTTGTGGTATCTTAGTTCTGGGGCATCGTTGGACATCTATACAAAAGGTCCCGCCCCGCGGAGGAGGGGGAGGACACAGATGCGGACACGGAGCCCTTTTCCTGTCGAATCCAAAGGCCACAGTTTCTCTTTTATTTTCTTTATTAGGCAGTGGTTTTGGGGTCCAGGGCTAGTTCAAGGCGGGGCATCAGCTCTCAGGGTGCATCATCTGAGGCAAGTCGGGCGTGTTGAAAACGTGCCGGGGAAGTGGGGGAGGGGAGGTATTCCTAGACACCGCGTTACGGTCCCTGCCTTGGAAAAAGGTTGGGGCGAATTTGAGGCAAATGGGAAATGAGGAAGATCGTTTGTAGGCCCCCGACCCAAGGCTTGGAAATCAAGGGGCCCCTCTTCAATGAGTGTTTTTGGGGTCCATTTTCCCCCAAAATGTTCCTCGCATTAAAGGGCCCCAAATGAACAACAGTTACGGGGGGCCCCCCCCTGGATCCCTGGACAAAACAAAACTCGCACTTTCCTTCCACCCACCAAATAAGAGTAAAAATGCGGGAAATGGGACCTTGCTGATTGATAACTGGAGCATCTGTTGCGTCTGCTTACGTTCCTCAAATGTTTCCGGTTTGGAACAACATCAGCGACGCGACACGTTTTAAATGCCAAGTGCCGTGGGGGGCAGCAGCGGGCAGGCAAGGTGGCGAAGCCTAATGGGGGACCCCCTGCATTTTTTATTTACCCCTCACCAACGCATGCAATGCAGGGGAACATCCAACACACGAGACCCGCTTAAGATCTGGTCAAAGACTATCGCGTTCAAAAACCCATTTTTTGTTTTTTCGGGCCCAATAGACTTCTGGGGTTACCCCAAAAAGGGACAAATGGCCCGAGCTCGCTCGCCAGCCATAGAGGGGTTGTCTGCCCCCGCAGCCGCGTCATACTGAGCGGGGCCTTCAGCACAGTGGGGACTCTTACGACAAAGCATCCCGGGTTTCCACAGTAAGTGGAACGTTTGATTTTATCAAAATGAAAAGGCATGGATTCTGTGAAAGTTGGGGGCCCCAAATTTCCGAGTACCGATTTTTCCGGTTACTTCACATTCCTCTTCAAACCCGAAATGGTCCTCTTGAAACTTTTTTTTAAAAAGCATTTCTTTCTGCAATTTTTTTCTCTTTTCCCAACAGTTCATTTTTCTGGGTTTTCCTGTAGGGGATTAAAAGCGCAAGGGGTTTTATGACAAACCCCTATTCCCTTTACTCATTTTTCTTTAGAATTTTTTGCATTGCAATGTTTTGATGTCATGTTGGGTGGATAAAGCTATAATCAGGTCCCCTTTTGGGAAAAAAATGTGTTCTAAGTGGCATTTCTCTCTCACAATTTTTAACAGTGCTAGAAGTCATTTATTAATTTTTTGGGGGATGTCTTTGAAATGCAGCAATACTCAGGCCTATTCTAAAAATTTTTGATTCTTACAGACATTTTTTTCTTTACAAATTTTCCCCAAAAATGGCTCAAGGGGCTGCTTTGAATTTTTTGGGGGGATTTTGCTGTGACATGCAGCTATACTACAGGTCCCATTATAAAAAAATTTTTTTTTCTAACAGAATTTGTTCTTCACAAATTTTCCCAAAATGGCTCAAGGGTCTTTTGCTTTGAATTTTTGGGGGCATTTTGCTTTGCATTTGCAGCTATACTACAGGTCCCATTATAAAAAAAATGTTGTTTCTAATAGACATTTGTTCTTCACAATTGTCTAAAATGGCTCAAGGATCATGCTTTGAATTTTTGGGGGGGCATTTTGCTTGACATGCAGCTTAAAATACAGGTCCCATTATAAAAAAAAAATTGTTTCTAACAGACATTTTGTTCTTCACAATTGTCAAAGGTCATGGGTATGTTTTTAATTTTTGGGGGATTTGCTGGACATGCGCTTTTCTACAGGTCCTATTAAAAAAAATGTTATTTCAAAAAAGAATTTGTTCTTCACAGTTGTCAAGAGTGGCTCAAAGGGGGATGATTTTCGTCAGAAACAGGAATGGTAGGACCTGTTAAAAGGGCACAATTGCAAAAAAGACTTGTTTTTTCAAAGAACGTTAACTACCCAGCAATCCCCTTTTTTGAGAAAACCCATTTAATACAATTTGTGTAGAGCGATTTTATCACAAAATTGAAAATCGGCACAGTTTTTTGGGGATCGCATTTTTTGTCGCGATAAATTTTGGGTTTAAAAACTGTGCATCATCTTTAAGATCGCGCCAGTTTCGGGGCTTGCTGTCATTTTGGGGGGCCAGCAAATCAGCTTACAGAATAGAGCGGGTGGATGTGTGTGCGACGTCATGCTGGGAGTGTATGGTTGCGATTGGCTGGAAAAAACAATGACTTCGTTTTAATAAACGGTTTCCTGTTTAGCCTCGGTTCTCACGTCTCAGAACAGAAGGACATGCGCTTGCTTGTGTCCCAAACAGCTCGCGAAATTTATTTTTG